>JAQIXA010000127.1:0-61552 GCA_034699045.1 Nanhermannia cf. coronata Gr-Ori-00579 | reverse complement strand
GGGAGATTTTTGTCGGAGGGATTTTAGCTAGGGGGGATTTCGGCTAGAGGGGATTTTCGAGGGGGGATTTCGGCCGGGGGGGATTTTGGAGGGAGGGATTTTCACCTTGAGCCAATATTTATCAGTATCTTGTGGACGTAAAAAGCCGATAGATTAACCTCAATAATGTGGAAATGACAATCACTTATTTCAGTATGAAAATTGAAAATTTAGATAAACTATTAGCCTTAAATATAAATATACTGTAGTAAGCAAATTAACGTATAATCGAAAATAGTAAATACTTTTACTAATGTTGCCCAGTTTGTACTTTGTCGAGTTGACAGGGAATCGTATAAAATGTATAATATTGATCATATAATTCATAATTTACTAAGGAGTAGTTAGTTAAATCCTAGTGTAAAAACTCATACCTAAAGATAAGATACTTTTTGGCATTTTTGATGAGGGATTTAAAGGTGTGTTTGGAAATTTCGTAGGACACAGATCATCACTAGTTTTAAATCTTTAATTACCTACTATATTATATACTTGAAATTGTAACTTATACCTACTATGAGTATTTTTATTTAGTCATCATCACATCACTATTTACTTGTGAAGATACTCTAAATAATATAAGTAGGTATAATTGACTAAAGTTTAATTTCATCCATATTTTGGTTGAATTTACCTTTATATTTTTGGTATAACTTTACCTCTGTATGAAATTGATTCAAAATTTTTTTAGTTTAGTTTAAATTAGATTAGGTTAGGATTATAAAAAATTTTGCTTTAATTTCATACATTGGTAAATTCAAACAAAATAGGGATTAGATTAAATCGAAACCGTAACACAAAGTAATACAAAGTAATATATCTTAGGCTATGGAAAAAAAATCAAAAATCTTATCGAAAATTATATGCCTTAATTAGGCATTATTTATATTTAGTCATAAGAAACACAAGGAAATATTTTTTTTTTGACAAAGTGCGAAATCCGGTTTATTTTCTTCCGGCCAAATCCTACTACGTCAAAATTATCCTCAATGACATTTAAGTAAATAAACTTTTGAGTTAATTCTCGAATACGCAAGTTTAATGGGCCAGACGTAAGTAGGAAAATGACTAATGACCATTCTACTATAGTCAATTAACTTTTTTGTCAAATCAAAATGCATAATTTTTTGTATGGTGTAAATGTCATTTTCTTGGAACTTGGAAATTCTCCAGATTTGAGACTCTAAAACCAGCAGAACTTTTACAAAAAAAAAAATTAGAATGATCGATATTTTGTATATGGTATCTTTGGATTACCTATGATGTTTTTGTGCCTTTATATTATGAGATTTAACATGTTAAAGGCCTGAAAGTCAAATAGATCCTTTACAAATTTTAAGTTTAACTAGAGATCTGAAGAATAAGTAAGGCTTCAATTTAATTTCAACCCCATTTTTGTTGAATTTACACCAATACTTTTGATATAACTTTACCCCTCTATGAAATTAATCCAAATTTTTCAAAAGTCATATCATAACCTAAACAAAACTAAAAAAAAATTTAGGCTAATTTCATACATTGATAATGTTAGACCAAATTATAGAGGTAAAATTCAATCAAATGAAATGAAACTTAAGTCATTAAAAAAAACCCTTTCGATATCTTAAGTCCTCTCGTTACTCGTATTAGGTACCTACCTATAAATGTAAGTGTCTGGTTTTCTGCAGACGGGTCACATAATTTTTTATTTTTTTTAGTTTTATTCAAATACTTATGCTATTTATTTTACTGAGAAATGCACTTGAAAGCCTCGTCAAATAGTTCATTAATCACCAAACCCAGGATTTCTTTTGAATACTTTAGATTTGTAGATTTACGAGTATTCTGGACTATGTACATTACAAAATGATCGACATTTTTAGGGTAGAAATCCACGTTTTTAAAAGGAAATTGAAAGCACCTTACCTATCAATGATAATTAAAGGTAGTACCCTATATTGTAATAAAAAGCAAAGTTTAAAGTTATCATTTTTATTGAAAATAATTTGGAAATCCTGGATAACATAAACAAATTTAAGTAAGATAGGTAGGGTAGTATTAAAAAATTTGGATCGTCTGTTTTCGGTTGACCCAGTGTTAGATTTGGCCTGGAATTACAACTGACATGAGAAAACAGGGTATCTAAATTTCTAAAAAGTTTCCAAACTATCTCTTATCTACCTTTATTTTATTTTTGTACTAGTAGTAGAAATACTGTAAATAAATTCTTGACTGTCAATTGAGAATTTAATTGTAAATTTTGAAAAATGCAACTATAATAAGTAGGGTACTGTAGGCCCTAGTAGGTAACTATACATTTAGACTAGACCAAAATTAGGTACCTACTACTACAAATTGACGTATGTATGCATCATATCATGTATAACTAATATTGAAAAAACACGTGTAGACTGCTAATAGATGTAAGTTTAAGTAGTGTTAGTATTACTGAAATATTGAATTGAAATGCCATATAGATATGTATTAAATACATACTTAGATGCTTGAGTATGTGTAAAAAGTGAAATAAAGAAATAATTAAACTCACTTATCCTCTAAACATTGGCTTAAATACACCTCTATAAAAGAAGTTGAGCTCAGCTTGAATCTCGAACCCGAACTGACCACTGCATAATTTCCTTCTAACCCTATCATAAGATACACTAGCAATTCTCAAAATTTTCAAAAATTTCAAAATTTCGACTCAAAATCCTATTTTAAATAATTGCCAAAATTTCGGCATGAACATGGGCTCGTTTAATTTTCAAAGATTATCAAATTTAGTGATTTTTGTGCTAATTTTGGTGGTCGAGTGTTGTACACTTACCCCTAGTATCAAATCAGATGCCTTGGAATTCTCAGGCGAATTTGACACTTCTAGAGAGCGGAATGGGAAATCCATTGTGGCTCGACAGAATCCGCAAAATACACCGCATGTGAGCCGCATTTTGCAAAATTCTTTTAGTGGTGTGTCGACCATGTCAACTACTGGTATGGCTTTGGGTAGTAGTAGTAGTGGTGGTGGTGGAAATATATATTTGGGTAGTACAACTGTACTACCTGCTGGTTCTTCGAGAGATCCTTCACCTATTCATTTCCCATCAAATTCACTACAAAATGAAGAAATTGCAAAAAGAAATTTCTCAAATGATGATCAACCTACAGCTAGGATACAATTACAGAGGAATCCACAGGTTTGAAATATATTTATAATCAAAAAAATCAAATAAATTTTTAGAAAAATTTAAACTTTAAACTAAATTACTAATGGATATAAGGTGTTTTGTCAAGATCAAGAATGCCTTAAAAAAATTTAAATTTTGCAAATATTGAACCAAATTGATTATCGAAGCAATTTTTTTGTCAAAAATGTCATAAAAATTTCGAAAAATTTGCAGTTTTTGAACGAAAATACTAGTTTATGAAGACCTTTAGTCAAAAATGTCAAAAATTTTGCAAATTTTGAACTTTGCTTCGAGATTTATCAAGATTTGATATTTACTTTAATATCAAGTTTTGTAAGAAATATTTTGTTCAAAGTATACCTACTATAGGAAATATATAATTAATTTACATAATAGAATCTCATATAGCCATATATCTATGTAACAAGTCACATTTTCATTGAGTTTTTTTAAAGCAAATATTCAAAGTCATAATTATAATCATAAAGAATAATGATTGATTATGTAATCATTTAATTTATACAGAAAAAAAGATAGCTAAAATTTCGTGCCAAAACAAAACTCATTTGCTATATTTAAATTTCTAAATAGTTTTAGAAATTCCCAAAGTTTAGTTTCTAAGAATCTTGAATCGATTTAGAGATGAATGCAAATTTTTTGAGGAAATAATTATGATAATGCATGATATATGGTACTTTGTAGTGTAGTATACTATATTATATATATCTACTATAATATAATTGTATATCAGTCATAAATATACGAGTAATGCTGGGGAATACTGTATATTAAAACCTTCCCCCAGTTTACCTGAGAAATTACCTATTGTAATGTAAATATTAATATACCTAGTTGAGAACCTGTTAGCAATTTTTTTTTTGCAAAATTATATTTATTTATCTACATAGTAGCATATATCATATCTGCTGGCTCTGGTTCCGATTTAATATCATCCCTATTTTGATAGAATTTACTCCTATATTATTGGTACCCCTGTATCTACCCCTGTATGAATATAACTCAAAAATTTGTTAGTATCCTAAACTAACCTAACCTAAACTAAATTAACTAGAAAAATTTCGAGTCATTTGTAGAAATTTGTAGAAATTATCAAATCATATTCATAAATGGATACATGTAAAAAATTTGACCATTTGAAGTTTTTGCTATAATTTAGAAGTCTGAAAATTAACCTTTTTGTTTAAGTTAGATTAGAATTTTACAAAATTTTGGGCTAATTTCATACAGAGATAAAGTTAGACCAATAATACAAGTTCAACCAAAATAGGGATGAGATTAAATCAGAGCCTTTTAAAAATTGTTGAGGATTTGATTTTTTTTTCAATTACAGATACCTTTGGACTTTTTGAGGAAACTGTCATCAGTAAATAATATTTCTTATATTTTCGAAAATTACGTGTCAAATGTTCAACTGAGGAATATCAAAGGACAGAAATATTTATTTGATTTGAAAGGGAAACCTATAGACTCGAGCCTTCAAGGTAATACATAATGATTTGTGAATTATGTTTAATTTCATACCTATTTTGTTTGAATTAACCTTGTAATTTTTGATCTAACTTTATCCCTGTTTTTGAATATCTAGTTCTGGTTAGGTTAGGTTAAAGAATTTAAAATATATTTAGGTTAATTTCATACAGGGGTAAAGTTTGATCAAAAATATAGTGTTAAATTCAACCAAAATTAAGAATAAGTTAATAGAAAGATTTTGATTGCCTCAAAGATTCAATTCTCTTAATAGGATAGACAATTACTGATATAGGTATCTTGAAATTTTGGAATTCCAGGACTGAATTGTATCTACTGATAATCGATAAAATATAGACTATAGACTATAGATTAAATTTTAAAGTTGATTATCATAAGTACTTTGGATTAGCTGTCCCAGTTTTTTGAGACTTTTTGAATTTTTTAAGGACAAGTTTCACGATATTGTAGTCATTATAACCCTTTTATTTTACTGAATATTAAGTTTATTGTTATATATAGGAGTTATGATACTTAAGTCTTAAGGGTATATACAGTAGTACATGTTATTAGATGATAATTTTAATTTAATTAAGGCTACTTATATGAGATAATTATTATAAAAATTGGTAATTAAATTAGAGCAAATATTTTTCCCGGATGATGAGCTCGCGCCTGCCTCCATCATGACCGTCGAGCAGCCCCAGTCGAAAGCTCAATTTACTCCTCTCAAAACTCATTTTCGAGTCCAATCATACACATCTATTTCTACAACTACAACAAGATCTCCTGCACTTCATGGTTGGTGTCGATATTCTCAAAAAAAAAAAGCAAAAAAATGCTAAATTATCAATGTTTTTGTTTTGTTATCGTCTGTTTTTGTGTATTTCCTATCATTTCTCATGAGAAACATTGGGATTTTTAGATTTTTAGCCTTTTACAATCATCTTAATCTGACAAGTAACATTTCATTAAAAAAATTAACCAACCTTAAGTAAAAGGTATTGTAATTTTATTCTATTATAGGGTAGATGTTTCAGGAGGCTCCGATTTAATCTCATCCCTATTTTGTTTGAATTTGTCTCTATATTTTAGGTCTAACCTCTGAACTGTATGAACACAAATCCAAAATATAGGGGTAAACTCTACCAAAATAGGAATTTAATTAAATTTAAGTCATTTCAGAACCTTTTTTAAAATTTGAATGACCTTTTTCGCCTGTACAAGTTGTCCATTTGACTGTTAACACAAAATTTTTACATCTATTTGTATAAATAATTAAGATACAGATATTTTCAAACCAATTTAATGCCAATCTGGTGAAAACACTACCCAAAAAATCCAAATTCCAAAAACACTTTCAAACTATCCATAATCAACCCCTATTGTTCAAAATCTCATTTTTCAAACCTTACTTTAGAAAATTCTCCAATATATTTTTCAAAATGTTTTAAATTATCAAAATTTTGATAATTTTTATTTTATGTATTGTCTAGAGTGAAATGTTACTTGTAAGATAATTTATAATTTTGCTTTATATTTGCACTTGTATTTACTAACATATAATAATAGTAGTATTTGCTTTAAAAAAAATAGTTTGAAATTTTTTTTCTTCCAGGATGTTTTAATCGTAAAGAAAATACTATAAAGTTAATTACTGTGCAAAGTTATTTAACAAACCAATTAAAATAATTACTTTCAATATGATAGATACTTACTAAATCAGTATACTTATACTTACTATACGAAGAAATACGCATCAAAATCCAAATTATTTTCTACAAATGTGAAATTGCAGCTAACTCGTGATTTTTTGCTCAATTTGGCCTTGCTCTTTATCTACTACTAGTATATTGACTATATGTAGGAATATGTTTTGTAAAAAATGTCAAAAAATTCTTGATTTTTGCATTTTGTATCATGTTCTGTTTGTTTGTCAATTATCTTTAATTGGGCTATTTTATGACTTGAATAAGATACATGATATACTGATTATAAAATAATTTCTAATTAAAACTAGAAAGAATGAGCCAGGCTACAGGGGTCAAAACTATATCACAATCTGCAGTTTGCAAACCTGAATTAACGACCATTGAAGTCCCCATTAGCTCGGATCCAAATATCGTCACTTTTCCTAAATGTGTTCGAGTTGAAAGGTATTTTTATTTGACTTAAATTTAATTTCAACCCTACAGACATTTTGGTAGAAATTACCCCTATATTTTTGGCCCTGTATGAAATTAACACAAAATACTTTTGATTTAGTTTAGTTTAAGTTAGGATTTTAAAAATACTTTGGGCTTTATATTTCACAAAGGGATAAAGTTAGACCAAAAATATAGGGGTAAATTCAACCAAAATAGAGATGATATTAATTTTAGATGAGAGTTTATGCTTTTTTGACGATAGATTTTAATCATAAATAAATCTCATTATCGGTATCAGTACTTACTTACTAATACTAAGACTCAACTTCAAACTTTTATTTTTTTGCTCTTAACAATAATTTAGGATAACAAAATTTCTATTTGGCGTTTTAGTTTTTCAAATTTAAAAAATTATACCCATTTCATCTTAAATTTTGGCATTTCAAGTCTTTTGCAGCAATTTTGGCCTATTTTAACTCAAAATCTTGAGTTTATTGACGCATAACTATTGACCTGTTAATATTATTTTATCAAAAGATTTTCAGATTCATAATCTCCGTTAAATTTCATATAGTTCATATCCCACTTGTTCAAAAATCCGATCTAGTCCATATTTAATGTTTATACTATTTATATAATAGAGCTCTATTATAATGCTCTATTATATATCTAATAGAGCTTAAATATTTTCGCCAGTCCTTTCTGAATATGTATCTAGGTATTATAATAAACCCATTACTGAATGCCAATATCTACTCTGATGATAATAATGATAAGATTTCATAATTTTAGAAATTTAAATATTCTGTGTCATTTTGAGTTTATCTCAAAAATATGAATTTTTCTTATCAATTTTTTGAAATTTTTGATACTTTTAGATGTGGTGGATGTTGTCTAACTGAACAATTGGCCTGTGAGCCAACAGGAGTTCGCAGACCGGTGAATATCCAGGTGACGAAATTTATGTACTCGAATGACATTGAGGACCAGGGAAATTTGAAATTTTTAGAAACAGAGTTAGTTTCAGTCGAAGAACATACACAGTGTAATTGCAACTGTCGAATCAAAATTGAGGTAATTTTTTTTAAAAACACGAACATTCTCAAAGTCTAATAGCTATTAAACTTAGGTACCATTGGGATATTTTTTTGGGTTATGCTTTAGTCTAAATTAATGTTTTAGATTTAGGTAGGGTATCTATAAAGTTCTTAAGATTTTGAAACCTAAATTCCTCTAAAATGTCAAGATTTCGAGGTTACTTATATCTTTTAAAAGGTATTTTGTAATTTTTGAAAAAAAACTTTTTATAGATTGATTCTAAAGTCAAATATGTTTTGAATTTTGGTTTTAAGAATGAATTTTTGAGTTTTGAATTATAAAAAGAGTGAATTGTATTATTATTATTATTATGTAATGACTAATGACATTAAATTAGAGCCAATTATAATTTTATTCAAATTTTAGCATTGCAACTCAAGACAATTCTACGATTCTTCGGATTGTCAGTGTATTTGTAAAAATCTGGAAGAACAAGAAGATTGTCAAAATTCTCGTCACAAAATCTGGGACTCGTTCACTTGCGAATGTCAATGTCGAAATGTAAAAGAGTGCAATTCTGGCTATTATTTTGACCTCAATTCATGTCAATGTCTCCCCAACTCGTCAAGGCTTAGAGAATCAAGGTATGGTCGAAGAAGAAGGCAAGATTTGAGAAAACATCAACTTAATCATAATCGACAAAACTAAAAAATTTCAAAATTAACTAATTTTTTTACAATATATGGTCAATTTTACGTTTTGAAAAGATACAAAAATGTAACTTCTCAAACCAACAAAGCTTTAAAAACTCATTATTCATTATATAACCTTAAAATAAGCTAAATTTCAACTTTTAAAAGACTTAAGTTTAATATCATTACCTATTTTGGTAGAATATATCCCTATATTTTTGGTTTAGCTTTATTCCTGTATGAAATTAACCCAAAATTTTTTAGTTTAGTTTAAGTTAGGTTATAGATTAGGATAGGTTTTAAAAAAATTGGGTTAAATTCATACAGGGGTAAAGTTCGTTCAAAATTATAGAGGTTTTAACCAAGTAGAGATGAGATTAAATCTAAAAAGTACCTTCAGCTTGAAATACCTACCAGATTTGAAATTTACTTTGACAAATAAAATTGACCCCAAATTCTAGTAATATTTCTGAAATAAATTAAACTCTTACAGATACATATTCTCTAATATATAGTAACATCGAAATTTTTTCAGATTTTTTGACAAAAATTTAGAAATTTTGAGTTTATAATAAGTATTAGGATCCCTACCTATCTAATTTTAAAAAGTAATATTCATGTAGGTACCTTTATATGCACAAAAATGATATTAAATGAACAAATTGTGTAAGCTTTAATTTAGTATTTAAATGTGATAGACAACTCTTTATAAGTATTTTTTGTTTACCTATGCTATATGTACCTAAAATATAAGCTTAATTACTATTACCCAATTTTTGTAAATATTTATGAAGCACAACTATTTTAAAGATCAATCACATGTATATCAGTACTATGTATGTATATACTATTATTTATTTAAGTTTTTAAATTAATGTAAATAAATATATTAAGTTTTTTAAATAATAAATCCATTAATTTCATTTCATTGCAGAAGGTCATTTTAATCAAAAAATTTAGAGCATCTCAGTACAGCTGGCTGGAATTTATCAAATTCTCATATAACTAATTATTATTATACTAAGTATTTAGTCTTCAAAAATTTCCAGAAATCCTCAAAATCTTCAAGTGTATCTGATTAGGATCTTTCATTATTTTGAAATTTAGAGATCATTATACGAGTATAGAATATAGTTCGAAAGATTTAAGCTTTAATTCATCTCTATTTTGGTTGAATTTGCTCCTATATTTTTGGTAAAACTTTACCACTGCATGAATTTAACACAAAATATTCTTAGGTTAGGTTAGGTAAGAATGTTTTAAAAAAATTGGGTTAATTTCATATAAGACTAAGAATATTTAAGAGTAAATTCAACCAAAATAGGGATGATATTAAATAAAGGTTTTTTCTATATATTTTGGATAAAATTTGAGAATTTGGTGTACTTTATATAGAAGTTTAGCTCTTCTTGGACTTCATACATATATTATATCACACATATACAAGTATATACTTATTAGTTACATATATTTTACGATTTGAAAGCTTTCAAAACATCTCGAGTGAGATAAATAGAGATAATTTTTTTTATAAATTATATGAGTATAAGTTTGTAAATTGAACTTTAAACTCGATTGAATCTGGTTCTGGTTTATTTTTGTCTGAACTAAACTCTCCCTTGTAGAAAATGAAATTTGATAAATTAATAATATGGAATCTTAACTATATTTTGATTTATACTTATACTTGCTTACAATTAGTACTATTAAGTGTATAGATACTATCAGTAATATGAACCTTGTTTATATCATTTAACACTTATTAATCTGAATTCTGGACAAAAAAAAATATTTTGAACGCCTCAAAAAAGTGTAAATAATCACTAAAGATTTCTTGAAAAGTTCTTTGAAAGTCAATTTTGACTTGATTTTGAAAAAAACCAGCTCTTCAAATTCACAAGAAACATTTCAAGTAGTTTACATTGGCTCGACTAGCTAAAATAATTAAGATTTTAATTCAAGAACTGTTTAGAGATTTGAACAAATCTATGGATTAATCATGATATCTCATATTTTGGTGATTTTTTTGTGTTTTTTGGCAACTAGTAGAGTTTATGGTCAACAATTAATTTGTGAAAATCGAAAACCAGAAGGTCACACAAGTCAAAAGTTGACTGGAGATGGGGGATTTGTTGTCGAGATTTTTGGCCCGATGGCCAATAAAGGGTACTATGTACCTAATGAACAGTATACAGGTAAAAAAAAACTCAAAAATTCATGTATTTTTTACTATAGTTTATATAGTTTACAAATACAGCAATATTTCTGTATAAAGTACACCAATTTTCAGTTTTTTTTCAATTTTTTTAGTAAAAATTCATGGAGTCAAAACGAGATACAGCACACAAAAATTTACCGACTTTCTCCTAGTTGCTGAAGTAAATTCTGAATCTGAAATTTCTAATAAAAATTACCTAAAAGTACTTTAATTAAATGGCATTTAGTCTGAAAAACAAGCCGAGATGGGTCAATCTGGTCTAATAACTACTGGAATTTTCCATTTGGTTGATGATAGTCTAACACGATATTCAGATTTTTGTCCAGATGGGTAAATTATAACTTTTTTATAAAAAAATATCTAATAAATTTTCTTTACAGTGTTACAAGTACAAGTTTAAGACCAAAATCTGAAGTTATTTTCATTTGGAGTGCACCATCAGTCCTGGTTGCTAGTTGCATCACCTTTAAGTAAAAAAAAAATTACAATATTTTGTAAATTTTTTATAGATGCACCTTTTGCATTAAAGTTTAAATCGTAATTTGGGTACCTTACTTAAAAAATTATTGGTTTTATTCTACAATATGATTCTATCTGAAATTGCCTAACTTTTTCTCCTAAAATTTTAAACACCCTAATTACTCATCGTGAGTATGTATTAAGGCGTATAACTTTATTAGACCCTTAAAATCCTTAAGGTAATTAATATTTTAAGTAGTGTTCTACTTAAGATAAGTATATGTAGTGTAGTGTACTATATAGGCATAGGTATGTACAAAATTAAAATAATTTCTTTTTTAGAGTTGTACTTGTTGAAAGACCCCAATTTTGGTTCATGGACGATGGCAATTTAACAAAATCCCTATGTCCAGAATCGCACAGTAAAACCACAACACCTCCAACTAAATCACCAACTAATAGTTCAACTTCAGGCCATATTTCACCAAATAAAAGTCAAAATAGTAAATTTAAAAGTGGTGGAAAAAATAAGTATAAAAATTCAGTAGCACCAGATGAACAGGAATGTTGTGCTTGTGATGAAGCTAAATATCAGGTAAGTAGGTACCTACTTTGTACTTATCTCTTTAAAAATAAGGAATACAGAGTAAATGCATTAAATTAATATCCATTTTGGTTGAATTTACTTCTATAATTTTGGTCTAATTTTACCCTTGTATGAAATTAACCCAAAAAATGTTTAATCCTAACTTACACTAAACTAAAAAAAATTGTGTTAATTTCGTAGACCAAAAATATAGGGACAAATTCAACGAAAATAGTAATGAGATTAAATTAGAGCTAAATAAAAGTAAATTTTTGCACTTTAGATCATTTTTGAAGGGATTTGGTCGAAAGAAACGCATCCAAAAGATTTCCCTGAAAATGTCTGGCTTATGCATTTTTCTGATTTAATTGGAGCATCTCATTCGAACAAGTATCATATGTGGAAAGAAGGTGATTTTGCTTCTGAAGGCATTAGACATGGTAAAATTATAAAAATTTTATAAAGATTTTTGAGGAAGAGGAAATTTGGTTTTTTAGTGGCTGAATGGGGGGCTACTAGGCATATGGAAAATGAATTGAGAGATAAAGTAAGTAAATTTCAAACTACTGATATCCAGTGAAACTACAATATTGAATTGGAAACTGAACCTTAAAAAAGTGCCTTATAGAAAAGTTTTACTGTAATATATTCCTTATAGTAGATCAAATAATACAATTAGTAATAATAATATAATATATGAAAATATTATTTGGAAAATTGGCTTAAAATCTTAATTTAAAAAAATTCTCAATTGAAATTTTTCTATCGGTTTGAATTCTCAAATATTTTTTGAATAACTTTACATACCTTTAGTTAAGGTATCTGTAGTAGGTTAGGTTAGGATTTTAAAACTTTTCGATTAATTTAATACAGAGGTAAAATTAGACCAAAAATATTGGGATAAATTCAATCAAAATATGAGTGAGATTAAATTGGAGCTCTTTTTTTCAAGATATTGATCGATTTAACAAAAGTCTTTGTAAATATAGAAAAAGCAGATGAACACGATAATCAAAGCCAAGGGTCTGTGGCACCCGGAAGTCAATTCTCAGACAAGTTCAACATTTCGAGTGGATAAATTACACAATCTGGTCTCCCTTGTGTCAATGGTTGGTAAGAAAAAATTTCTCAAAATTTTGTAAATTTATTTTGTAAAAATGATTGATACAAAAGGTCCCTCACCAGACTGGATTGTCGGCATAAGTAATTTTAATTTATGTCAAAAAAGTTGCACTTGGCTACCTGAGACTGTCATCAATTTGTACCCTTATGATGCTGGAACCGATGATGGGATAAGTTATATGGTAAATAAAGCATTGGTACTAGATAGGATTTAACTAACTTCCCCTTACTAATAGTGCAAGCAAACCCCTTTTTTAGGGTTAAAGGCCAACTTTCGGGTCAAGCAAATATATGTATCATACTCTGAATCTGAATCTCTGTTCTGTTATCGATTACCTTAAGTTTCATTTTTGATTAGCATGTTACACTTAAAGGTTCCAAAGTACCTCAAAAGTTGGGGAAATCTAAAATTTTTGTCAAAATAACACAACTAGGTCTTATAAGTGTCCTGCATTTCAATTTAGGTTAGAATTGGCCCAACAGCTTTTGAGTTATCGCCCTGTACAAACAAACAAACAGACGACAAAGTACAAGCAAAGTTGAAGTGTTCGCTTCGCTTCTATGAATATGATATATTTTAAAAAAATTTCATTTTTTTTAAATAGTCTCCAAATACACCATCAGAGCCCAGGCAAAAGATCAGAACCCTCACACCAACATACCCAGATGATCCTGAATCACCTTTTTATGATCCTGATGACAAAAAACCTCCTTATAAAATGAAACCTTTTGCCAAATTGACACTTCGAAGACACCGAATCTTTCCCAGGGAATGTAATGAAACCTATGAAGCCCCTGAACTACTTACTATTGAAAATACAGAAGCAATTAATAGACGTAATCCTATGTTAATTATTCATTTTATTAGAGGAATAAATCTGGTTTTTTTAGCTGAATGTGGTGTGACTGAATTTACACCCTGGTCAGATTGGTCAGTACAAAATATCAGAGTAACTATATCAGTAATATAACTTTTATTAGTCTTTGGAAGTATAAAAAACTCAATTTTATCTTTTTTCAATTTTGAAATCCTTGTTTTCATAATACCTATAATTTATAATCATAATAGATAATATTAGCAAATAGAAGTAAACTAGGATTTCAAATTCAAAGTTGAGATAAGAATTCCACTAGACATGAGGATTTCGTGCTTTTTTCGAGTAGCCCAAGCCCGAAAAATCTTTAGAAATGTGATTTTTGACCTATATAGTTTTAAAATCTTCAAAGAATTCAGAATAAGAAATCTATAAAGTTTGTTTTGGGCAAAATAGTCTTTTAAATATCTAGAGACCCCTTATTTTACTACTTATCACAAACCTAGGTATAAATGTCTTAAAAATGAACTATTTTGTACATTTTTAGCTCAGTATCCTGTGGAAAAGGATTGAGAATGAGAAAACGGGACTATTTGATCCCAATGAAGGCTCAGATGATGAATTGTGATCGACAATTAGTAGAGAAAGAAATGTGTTTGGGAGCACAGCCTACTTGCACCAATAATGAGTAAATCCAATAAATAAAAATTTCTCAAATGTCTTTTTGGTGATAATTGTACAAGAAATGTAACATTAATGCCTAAATTACAAATTATAACATTATTACTATTACAGACAAAATCAAATACAAATTGAAGAATTGGACACCCTTTGTGCAGTGACATCATGGTCAGAATGGACACCTTGCTCAGGTTAAATTAATTTTACATTTTTTAGCATTTTTATGTCTTTTTTATCTGTCATTTCAGTGACCTGTGGTAAAGGTTTGAGGTCAAGATCAAGGCGTTTCAAAAATTATTTAGGTCGGAAAAAATGCCGAATTGAATTGAGTCAAAGCCAAACCTGTACAGCTCAAGAAATGGAATGCCCTTCGAATGAAAATGAGGGAAATGAATTGGAACAAGTACCCTACTTATACTACATTTAAAATATATAAATTTTTTGGAAAATTTTGAAATTTTGAATTTTAGGAAGATGATGATTGCCGACTAACTCCTTGGTCAGAATGGTCTCCATGTTCTGGTAAAAATTTACGATTTTCATTAGAAAAACTGATTTTTTGTTGATGAGATTTTAAAAATTATAGAGGCATATTGGATAAATTTGATCATAATTTCTGATATTTTTTGACTAAAGTATATTTTCACTCCTATTTCCCTATATTTTTTGTCAAACTTTACTCCTGTATGGAATTAACCTAAAAAATTTTTTAGGTTAGGTTAGGTTAGGTAAGATTAGGATTTTGGGTTAATTTCAAGCAGGGGTCAAATTAGACCAAAAATATAGGGGTAAAAATTCAACCGAAATAGAATAAATCGGAACTTATTTTCAGTATCATGTGGAAAAGGCTTTCGTGAAAGAATACGGTACATTATGGCTCCAGTTGGTGAGGATGGTGGGATCATAGATGGGGAAGTTGTGGTGGACGAAAGTTGTTCTTCGAAGCCCCTAACCCAGAGGATTCCGTGTATTTCTGAGATTCCAGACTGCACGATAACACCCGAGGAGGCAAAGGTCATCTGTACCTATGCATCTGACCCTGGACCTTGTAGGTCTTTCAAAATCAGATACAATTTTAACATGGAGAAGGGACTTTGTACTTCGTTTTCCTATGGAGGGTGCAAAGGTAAGCTTCTCTTACATAATTGACCCATTTAATCTGATCAAAATAAACTAGACATTAGCAGGGCAAGCGATTCTTAGGTTTTTTAAGTTTTAACCTAAATTGACTTTTTAAGTCTAATGTAGGTTTTTAGGTTTTTACTACCTAAAATAAGTACTAATGTATTACCTAAAATCTTGAAGACTTTCAGTTTTTATTCTAATTTTTGGCAATTCAAATCAAAATAATTCGCATATTTTAAAAATCCAAAATACTTGATTAGATTTTTTTAAATTTTTCAAAAATAATTTTATGATTCTTGACTTTGGAATTTCTGAGCTTTAAAAAAGTTAGAATTATCTCATTCTACTTATGAAAGTATATTCAAAAATATAGATGAACCATAAAAAAATAAAAATTCTTAAATATAGTTGAGAAGGTTTATTTTATAGCCAAAATTATTTAGGTTTAGATACCTACATTGCTAGTTTTTAGTATCTAAACTGGCATTTTTAACAACCTAAATAAATCCCCTTGCTCTGGACATTTGGATGTTTGATATTTTTTTAAATCTAAAAAAATGATTTCAGGAAATAGAAACAGATTTGACGATGAAGCACAATGTCTCAAGGTTTGTGCTCCCGAGTCGGACCTTGTAAAAAAATTGGAAGAAAGTCTTGGAAATATCACAAAAACAACAATAACACCAACAACCTCAACAACACCAACAACAATTGCAACTACAACTACAGAGGTAACAACAACTAAAGAGCCTGAAATTACAACAACAACGACTGAAAAATTAACAACAACAACAACGGAAGCTCCAACCGAACCACCAACTACACCTGAGCCAACGACTATGCCTACTACCACAATAATAATAAAAACAACATCGACAACAACAACAACGGAACCTCCTCTTATCGAATTTGTGACAACTTTAAATCCATTTGATCAACGACGACCTTTTGATCGATTTCCTTCTCTGAAAACCGAATCCCCATTCGACTACAGCAATAATTGGCCTTCAAATTCCTTTGATACAATTCCACAAATCGAGCCGATAAATATTGAATATGTTGTACCACAAAGGGTCGATTGCATTGTCTCGGAATGGTCAGATTGGTCTGAATGTAAGATTTCAAAAGTACACAGTGAAACCTTGTTATAAGTCTTACGGCACCTAGATAATATAATAAGTAGGTATAGTACTTACAGCTTATAATAAGTAAGCCTACAGGTATAGTGTACCCTACTCATTTTTTTTCCTTCCCCAAAAAAAATAGATCAAATGAATATGAAATAAGGATATTTATAATCGCTTTGATTTAATCTAATTTCTATTTCGGTTGAATTTACCCCTATAGTTTTGATCTAACTTTACCCCTGCTGTTTGAAATTAACGCAAAATCCTAACCTTAACTAACCTAAACTAAACTATACAACTGAAATTTTAAGATTATTTCATATATGGGTCAAGTTAGGTCAAAAATATAGGGGTAAATTCAATCAAAATAAGGATTAAATTAAACTTAAGTCCTTATAATAAAGAATGGTGCAAATTTAAGTCTTATAATCAGGTTTCACTGTAGTAGTAGAAAAACCTTAACAAATAGAAAACATTTTAAATGCTATAAATATCTGTGTCTAATCGTAAGTAAAACTTTAAATTGTAAATCTACCTACAATATTATATTTAAATTTTTATAAATTTAAATAATTCAAGTTCAAGTTGGTTCAAGTTGGCGTTCAAGTTCGACAAAAAATTGAGTATTCTTATCTTTGAAATCTGAATCTTTGAGACCATTACAAAATCTATGATTTCAAAATTGAAAATTGTGAAAAGAATACTACTACAAGAATGCTTATCTTATAACTACCTAGAATACTTTTTAAAAGAGCTTTCAAAATCTGAATTTTTGTCTATTTTTAGGTAATGTGTCATGTGGAGTTGGTCATATGATCAGGTCAAGGGTCATAATCGTGGAACCTGTCAATGATGGCAAAAAATGTCCAAGACGACTCAAAAAGCGAAAAATTTGTCGAATGGATCCTTGCTAAAAAATCACAAAATTTCATTTTTTTACACAACCCAGCTATTTAACCTGCCTGTCATATCAATAGGTATACAACAGATAACTACAAAACTTACAGGATATATTATTCAATACTGATAGTCAAATACTTATTGTAACAGTAGGTACATAGTCCTAATAGTTAATTATATATTTGCTTTTTTATCATTAAAAGATAATTGTTTTTATCTATACACATTACCTAGTTATTGTATTATTGTTTTGAAAGACAATCGTGCCATGTATTTTATCTAATTTTTTTTTTACTATTTTTTGAATACTTTGAGCTTCAAGTATCAAATTATGTCAATCGAAATTTGTTTTAGAAAACAAACATTTAATGACTTTGATTTCACCTCTATTTTTGTTGAATTTACCCCTACATTTTTGGTTTAAACTTTATCCCATTCATGAAATTAACCCAAATTTTATTTAAAAATCCTAAGGTATCTAACATAAACTATAAACTTAAAACATTTTGGCTTAATTTCATGCATGGGTAAAGTTAGACCAAAAATATAGGGTTACATCCAATCAAAATAGGGATGAAATTAAATCGGAGTCATATTTAATGTAGGCAAATTTAGGTAAATGTTCATTTCAATGATATCTCATTCGAATTTCAGATTAGTTTTTTATAAATAAATGCAAATAATTGAATAAATAATTCATATGATTTGAAATTTGTAGTTTTTACTGATTTTATGGCTTTTTTAAATAAAAGCATTCGTATCAGAGTAAAACTTGGATGAAATCGCATTACAAATTACAAAAACTCGAAAAATAATAAAAGGTCTTATTGGAAATTAGCCTTCTGCTCAATCACATTTTGTCTAATCATATAAAGTATAAGTAAAAAACTTAATTTGAAAAGTACCTAGACTAGATACTTATGATATTTGTTACAAAAAATAGCAAAAAATTACATAATAATTTGAACCATTGAGTAATTGGCTTAATTATAATAAATTATAGTATGTATACTTTCTTCTATTGATTTAATTTTTTTTGATTAAAAATGAACTTTTTTATGTGATACATTTGTTTATTTGCCAATGAGAAAATTACGCATAAGTAACCTCAGGGGAAGGCTTATAAAAGTTATAAATTTTAATTCGTGTAATTTAAGTTCATTTAAATCTGTTCTTACAATATTATATGTTTGTAATTGAATTTTATTTCAATTTATATTTACTTGTAGTAGGGTACTACATGACAGGGTCAGGGTTGTAAATTGTGGCTTTTTAAAACAAGATTTTATCAGTATTTAGTAATTTTTAGACATTTACTCGTAGAAAAATCTAAAAATTTTGGTAAAATTCACTTTTCAGTAAGTGTCAATACAGATAGTGGTATTCTTATCTTAATTTTCAATTTGAAATCCACTTTACAAAATGTAAGATTTCAATTGAAATTGAAATTCGAGATAAGCAGTACCTACCACAATTAAATATTAATTTATTTAGCTGAAAAAATTGACAAATTTCTCAAGAATTATGCAAATTTTGATCCTTAGGTAAGGTATATTATGTAATATCCGTGTTTATGAATAAAAAAGGCAAAAAAATATCTCTAAAAAAGTGGATATTACCCAAACCTGGTACTTTACATAAGAATTTACAAGTATTATTTTATATGATATTTATTGTCGGACAAAGTAGAAGGTCATTTGAGCGATATTTACCATTTACCAGAACCAGAGAAAGATCTAGACTCTCATATATCCATATACATGCATATATATATTATAAATACATAAAATACAATAAATGTATTTTATAAACCAAAATATGATGATAAGACTACTTTTGCTTTAAACTGTACAACATCCTATATTAAATAAAAATTTATCTTATAAAAGTTATACACTTTGTAACTACGAGTATTACAATTTTATCCTTATACCATACATACTCGTACCTACTGCCTGTATTAAAGTTTTGAAAAGCCGGTATAAAAAAATATTTCACAATTTCTTTATAAGGCACACATTACTAGTAGGTACCCTAATACATACACATACCATACCTATGTACAGGGTATCCCAGAATATGACGACAAAAATGTTTTGGCTTTAATATAGTATAGACCGGATCGGATTTTTGAACAAGTGAGATATAATTTGAAATCAATTGGATATTTGGAGGTCAAGAATCTGAAAACCTTTTGATGATAATTGTAAAATTAGCAGGTCAATAGTTAAGGATCAATGAACTGAAGACTTTTTCGATGGGAGAAAAAACGAAAAAAATTAAAATCTACCAAAATTGTTTCAAATGTCTTGAACTTGATATGTTAAGATTAAGATAAAAGGGTATTTTTTTTAATTTGAAAAGCTAAAACGCCAAATAGAAATTTTGTTACCCTAAAATATTGTTAAAAGCAAATAAAAAGTTTAAACTTTAGAATTAATAGTAAGTACTGATAATGAGATTTATTTATGATTAAAACCTATCATCAAAAAAGCATAAATTCTCATCTAAAATTAAACTCATTCCTATTTTGGTTGAATTTACCCCTATATTTTTGGTCTAACTTTATTTCTATTCTGATACCTATAGTGCCCAAAATATCTTTAAAATCCTAGCCTAACCTAAACTAAACTAAACCAAAAATATTTTGTGTTACCTTACTAAAACTTAAATTCAAACTTTTTTTTTTGGTTTTAACAATATTTTCAGAATAATTTCTATTTGGCGTTTTAGTTTTTCAAATTAAAAAAATTATGCCCATTTTATCTTAAATTTTGGCATTTCAAGTCTTTTGGATCAATTTTGGCCTGTTTTAATTTTGTTCATTTTTCTCCCATGATGTTAAAAATCTTCAGTTCATTGACCCTTAACTATTGACCTGTTAATCTTAGGATTAGTACCAAAAGATTTTCAGATTCGTTAATCTCCGTTAAACTTCCTATCGATTTCATATCTCATTAAAAATCCGATCTTGTCTACGTATATTAAAGCCTAAACATTTTCGCCATCATATTCTGGTACACCCTCTATAGCAAGTATCTACATAAAAGTAATTCAATTTCAAGTTAAATTTTTCAACTTTTTCTATCCTGAACCCAGACCCTGTCATACAACATCAAAGAATACAAAATAATTTTGATTTACCCAGGTTCCAGATTGTAAGAAATATGCAATACAAGTGTAATACAGTATAGGTAAAGTAGTAGGTTTTTACAAAAAAAATCATTATTTTAATTAAATTAAGGTACATTGTACAAGTCTATTGTATGCCAACGTTAAGTCTATTGTGTTCTTTTTACCTGTGTATTTCGAAAACTTTCATGACAATAAATGCACAAATGTTTGATTTATATCCATATTACTTGATAAAGTGGACTTTCAAAGCACGCTTATAGTTAGAGTTTTTGTAAATTTTTATAATTTATTTTAGTACTAGGTGCCTATAAGTAGCTCGTAAGTTCGTAGGTAGCTTTTTAGAGAATTATACCGATAAAAATAACAAAAGAAATGTAGGGTACCCATAATACTAGTAGTAGGTATCTATACAAATGGATTAAAAATTTCCAATATTTGTACGAGTACTACAGTTGATCAAGATTTGGATTATCTTAAATTGTCATTGTAATGCCCTTAAAGGAGCTTAAAAAGTTCAATTAAAACCATCATAATTTATACAAATTTTTATAGTTTTGGCTTTAAAAAAAGGTCATATATTTGAGATATTTGATTATTTAAAAGATCTAGCCTAGGTATAGGGTATTTATGCAAATCGATAGAGTTCATTAGAATCTAAAGTTGTGTGCCATACCCTATGATAAACCATGGTCTATATAAGGCGTCAAAATTTGAAATAAATATTTAGGTACAATTACAAATTATCTCAAATATTTATTTATCTTTTGTAGGAGCCAGAGGAGTTAAAGTTCAGTCGAGCAGTTTGTAGAAGAAATAATAGATAGCAAACTATATAATACTCGTATATACGAGTAGTAGGTACTTTACTTTTGTATAATTATCTTTTTACAAAAGTCATTTATCTTTAACTATCCTACTCGGAAATTACCTGGGAAATAGTTAATAAATTAATTTGAAAAAAACAATCAGTTTCTAGAACTAAATTATTAAGGTAAATGGGTGTAATCGGGATTTGTACAAGTAGTGCTTTTAAACGGCTCTCGATTCAAATCTCAGGCATTTCATTGCCGGCTCCCGTCGCGTCAACATCACATTTATTCTCATCATACTACTCTGAAAACCTTCATTTCTGTTCATTTAAACTAAGGTTTTATTCTCAAAAACCATCAAACACCATGGCTAATCGAGACAAAGCTGCTAATCAACTCTTGGAGTTTAAAAAATCCAACGAGGTACTTCGATTGTCACTTGTCACCATACAAAAATTTTTAACTTTTTACACTAAAAAAGATCTCAATAATCCTATCTTTACCCCGAAAATCCCGCAAACCCTCATTTAACCCTATACGACACACATATGTCAACATCACAGGTGTATCAATTAGCTAATTAAGGCGTTTTTACAAGATTTTAGTCCACTTTAGTCCATTTAAAAGACTTATTTATCTCAAATTTTTGATATTTTCGAAAATTTTTCATTTTCTTATACTAATGCATGCCCTTAGGTCATATATTAAAAGATTAAAAGTTGACATCATTTTTTTAACATTTTTTGTAGAAAACTGAAAGAGCTACAAATGCCCATGGGATTCCAGTCCCAGCATTGACCAGATCATTGACAGTTGGTGAACGTGGACCAATCCTCTTGCAGGACACCAACTTTGTTGAGCATTTGTCCCATTTTGACCGAGAAAGGATCCCAGAACGGGTCGTTCATGCTAAAGGGGCAGGTAAGGCTGTCATCAAAATTTTCTAAAATTTTAAAAATTATTTCTCATTCAACATGGTACACATATGTAATCATTACAAGTAGAGGATTTCAGTAGGGATTTTTATGCCATCGAAAAGCTTTTTTTCCTGACCTTGAGTTCTAAAACACTTATGCATCCATACCCATATGTACATACCATACATATATACATGTATGTACATACTGTAGATACTTGTAGTTATGTACTCTGTACATACATGCAGGTCTTGTGATTAATATACCAGAGATATTATGTATTTTGTGTAGAATAAAAGCCCTCTCGAATCGAATCGACAGAGAGATAAAACTATTTTTTATAACTTGTACCTACTATGGTACTCTATAATCTATACAAGCTGACTGACATAACTTTATAAAAACTTTTAACTTATACCTAATACTAGTAGTAGTAAGTCCATGTATAATTTAACTAGATATATTAGCCTGTAATTTTATATACCTACATACCTATATAATTTCATAGGATTATACTTTTAAAACTGATTCTGTAATACCCTACCATGCTCTGTTCTGTGCTTGGGGCCTCAGAACTCAGAATTGAAGGTCAAACCTGACTTTTGTAACATTTTTACCGGCAATTTTATAGTACTATTATACCTACTAAGCTTTTTCAAACTTCAAACTCGAAAGATATTCTGTAGATACATTTGATTGTATAGGTATTCACTAATTATTATCAAAATTACTAGGTACTTATAGCTCAAAAATTGACAATAAAAAAATGAATTTATCTTTAATCGTAATTAAACCGGTCACCGGCTTACTAACTGGCTCCTTGTCAATTTTAATTTTTATCAATTTTTATAAGTAGCTCTAAACTCTCTTGTCTACTCGTAGAATCAATGACCATTTGGAGTCATATTTAGAGGTCAATTTATATCAATCATATTAGGTATAATGAATATTATCAAAAGATTTTTGAACTCAAACTCAAACTCAAGTGTAAGGTACTTTTACTACAGTAGGTAGGGCTAGGTATTTGAAAAATTGAATTTTATTAGACTTGTGGAACTTGAGGGGATTTTGCAACAAGGCTTAGCTAATAATATGTTAAGTACTTAAATATCCATAAAAATTATCACCATGTCCAGAAAGATTTTTAATTTTTTAATGATTTTACTAGTACATACCTATACGAGTATGTAGTTAAAATTTTTAAGTTTGAGATTTAAGGAGGTGTTGTAATAAGAAATATGGTTTTTTTTATTGACTTTTTTTTGCTTAAATGCAATTAGCCTTTGGGCATTTCATTTCCATTTCCTTTTTTGCCTTAAGATTAGTATAATAGGTACTATAGTACTTGAATAATTGCATTTAATACCCTAAGTAAGTAGGGTATGCATTTTATCCCTATTTTGGATGAAATTGCCCCTATATTTTTGGTTTTGGTCTAACTTGTACCTGTATGAAATTAAAACAAGTTTGACTAGGTTAGGATTCAGGGGTAAAGTTAGACCAAAAATTTAAGGGTAAATTCAACCAAAATAGTGATGATAAAGCGGAGCTTTTTATAAAATATATTACATTTCTCACACATACCTTTGAACCTATCGTTAGTAGCTATATGTTGTGTTGTAAGTGTAAGGTTTAATGGCATGTAACTTTAGATCCATAAAATGATTTAAAAAAACCCTTAAAACTGGCCTTGAGTGCCTAATTAAATGGGCATAGGGCTAAAGTAGTGTAGTTTTTGATTTGGATTTTTCTCCAAGTCCTTATTTCAAGTCCTTCGAGTCTTTATTTTTTAAAACTGAACAAAATAAAGCATTGGATAGCAGTGGGTCCTTAATTAGAGAGATTTCATAAAGTAAATTACATAATGTGTATCATATTAGCTTTCTTAAGAAAAAATATGTAACTGATTTTATGAAAAAAAATTCTTTTCCTAGGTGCTTTTGGATATTTTGAAGTAACTCATGATATTACCAAGTATTGCAAGGCCAAGATTTTCGAGAAGGTAGGCAAGAAAACACCATGGGCCGTCCGGTTCTCAACTGTTGGTGGAGAGAGTGGTTCAGCTGATTCTGCTCGTGATCCTCGTGGTTTTGCTAATAAATTCTACACTGAAGATGGGAACTGGGATTTAGTTGGAAATAATACGCCAATCTTCTTCATTCGAGATCCAATCCTTTTCCCTAGTTTCATTCATACTCAAAAAAGGAACCCTCAGACTCATCTTAAGGTCAGTAAAACCATCTTTTAAGTCAATTTTAATAGGTCAAAATTCTCTCTTCTATAACAAAAATCAAAAACCATTTTATAACATAGTTTATTAGTCAAAATTTTGAGAATCATTTGTATCCAAAACCAAATGATATTTTTTGAAAAAATTGTACCAAGGACTTTTTAATTGGTTTTTTGATGGTTATTTTGATGTTTTTTTCAGGATCCAGACATGTTTTGGGACTTTATTTCATTGAGACCAGAAACGACCCATCAAGTGTCATTCCTTTTCTCTGACCGTGGAACTCCATTCGGCTACCGACACATGAATGGATATGGCTCTCACACCTTCAAGATGATCAATGGACAAGGAAAGCCTGTCTACTGTAAATTCCACATGAAAACTGATCAAAAAATCAAGAATTTATCAACTGATGAAGCTGGACGACTTGCTGGAGATAATCCAGACTATGCCATTCAAGATTTGTACAATTCAATTGCTGAAGGAAATTTCCCCAGTTGGTCAATGTTCATTCAAGTGATGACTTTTGAACAAGCTGAGACATACAAGTATAATCCATTTGACTTGACCAAAATTTGGCCACAAGCTGAGTTCCCATTGATGCCAGTTGGAAAATGTGTCCTCAATCGGAATCCTGTCAACTATTTTGCTGAAGTTGAACAAATTGGTATGATAAAATATCCAGTACTCTAATAGAAATTTTTGTCACATAATGATAAAATTTGATGGTATAGGTAGAAATAGATATGATCTTTATGAAAATTTTTTAATTTTTTTAGCTTTTACTCCAGCCAACATGGTTCCAGGAATTGAAGCTTCACCTGACAAGATGTTACAAGGTCGACTTTTTTCATATGCTGATACCCATCGACATCGTCTTGGAGCCAATTATGCCCAACTTCCGGTCAACTGTCCCAAGAATCACCCCAAGACTTACCAACGAGATGGACCACAATCAACTGACATGCACCAAAAAGGAGCACCAAACTATTTCCCCAACAGTTTCAGTGGACCACAAGAGGACCCAGCTGCGGCTCAATCAGTTTTCCAGGCCACTGGTGATGTCAAGCGGATCGATACCGGTGACGAAGACAACTTCTCACAAGTGGACACCTTCTGGAAAAAAGTCCTCACCCCAGATGCTCGACAACGTCTTGTCAACAATATTGCTGGACACTTGCAAAATGCTAATGATGAAATCCGGGCTCGTACCGTCAAAAATTTCTCACAAGTTAACGACGAGTACGGTAACATGCTTAAGGAGGCTCTCAAGAAACTTGGCAAATAAATATCCAATCAAAATTACATAATTTAAAAATAAAAAAACCACAAGTAAACTCTTTATATATCCTACAATTACATCCAATTATGACAATCTTTAAAATTATACCTACCTTATTCTTATTACACATTTATACACACACATAATCATAATAACTATATGGGGTTTTATAATGTAATTAAAGGTGGATGGGAATATGTACTAAAAATCATTATTTTCTTGAATCATATTTACAAAATTTGTAAAACTTTAAGTAGGTAATATAACTCTATATGCGTATATATGGTCAGTTCTACAAAGAAATCAAAATTAATGTCTTAAATCTTTGTTTATTACATAGGTACTATGTATTAGGTACTTATGCCTTAAACTTATGATAAATTCTCTATCTCTGTTTTCTGTTGATTAGAAATGATGGAAATTGAAATAAAATGTATAAGAATGTTGAGTAATTGGCACTAATTGGCAATTAAATCTCATATTTAGAGACAAATTTCGATTTCAAAATTATTTCATTCATTTAACTAGGTATAATTTATAGTCGTAAAATATCATTCTGAATCTGAAACAATCTAGAATTAAATCTCGGTCTATAAAGCTATATTGAATTTTGAATAGCATAGTATAGACTTTTGTAAGTCAGTTAGGGTCAGGCAGGAATCATTTGTAAGGTCAAACACCATTACTAGTAAAAAAAATCAAAATGTTGCATTAAGCTGCAGCCGAAGTAAGTGCTTTATATTTTGTATAGTATGCACCTACACCTAAGCCTTTCTTTGTTTTTTACAAGAAGTTACAATCTTTACTTAATTACCCCAACCTATTATTACCACGAATACTTATTAATATAAGGCAATTTGAACCTTACATAACAACTTGATAGGGTCAAGAAACGGTCAATTATATAATTATTCAAGAAAATATAGACCATGACGAGCCATTTATGACGATGATTGATAATTGTTGGAAATTACAATTGTTACTTGCGTTTGTTTTGTTTGTAAAGTAGTGTAGCTATGTAGTGTAATTGGCAAGTCAAATTATACCTACTTTAATATATACTCATAGGTAGATTCGATAGCAGAGATAGAGGTACGAGTATGTACAAGAAAATCTCTATAAAAAGTATGCATACCTAATTGTCAATAAATGCAAAAATATGTCTATAAAATAGACTTTAAAAATATAAAAAGTGTACTTTATAGCTCTACCGAAACTTTTTTTTATAAAAAAATCCTAGGATTTTGTAAAATGCTCCCGACTTGTCTGTATTTAACTATACAGAATTAAATAATTATATGACACGACACATTAAAAATATTTAGTTAAATGTGGTTTAGAGAGAGACATGGTGGAGGTACAGCCTTATAAAGGAGTTTTGTTGAAAACGATCTTTTTAACTGTGATTATTAGCTTTAGCTGGGTTTTTTTGCTTTTAAAGATTTTTGAGATCCTTCGGCCGAGAACCGTTCCCTCGTTCAAAAATCTATTTTCTGACAGATTTTTTGACTTTTTTCATAAAAAGTACATTTACATGAGAAAAATCAGCAGAAGCAGAAGAAAGAAAAGAACAAAATAGTCAATATTTTAACTCAATTAATTACATTTTAAACAAGTCGAGTTATGAAATTTTAATCCAAAATCCTAATTAAGGGTTTTGGATACGTCATGGCCCAAAAGGAACCAGCGTCCATCGTCAACTCTAACCTTTACTAGACCCTTAAATCATCGTCAATATTGTCCCTTGGGATTGTGGATTTTTTTTTCAATTACCATTCCCTATTACTAAAACTACTCTAACTTTTATCTGCTCTAATCTAATCGTAAGTACAAGGTATGCATTATTCATTTATTCAGGTCTGAAAAACCCAACTTTGACCTCGATTTTACTACCATGTGCATTTACAATCGAGGCCAAAATTGAGTCTTTTAAGCCTTCTAAAGATAAGTACTATTTATTATACCTATTATATTATATAGGTCTACAATATGTTCAACAAGTTTCTTTGACTTTGACCGGCCAAGGTACGACATTGACTTCTGACCAGGTAAATATCAGTTTTTAACTTGTACATACATATTACTATGATTTTGATTTAATTCAGCTCTTAAAAAACCCAATTTTGACCCCTCAATTTTGCATAATTTACTTGTAAAAACAGAATTGAGGCAATTTTTGCTTTTTTTAAAGAATGTTGTTAGGCATGAAGTAAGTGAACAATAAAAGAATCGTTTTATATTTATGTATTTTTAATGATTATGAATTATGTGATTTTTTAGGTTTAGTTCTCATGTAGTGAATACTTCTCTCTGATTACAACTAACTGATTACACAACCCCCGCTGAACTGAGCATATCCTTATCAAATTATTTATTTGCTGAACTTTTCAAGATATAAAAATATAGAACAGCAGCCTATTATATAGGTATTGACACTTGTTGATATTTGCTATAATCATTCATAAGAAGACTATTCATCGGGTGACCATTAGTTTCATTTATTTATCGTCAGAATAATTTTTTATCAATATGAATGGATTGCTGACTTGTCCCTTGGTATCTTTTTCCCTATTCTCTACACTAAACTACTACAAGCAGTAAGCAGTGTATTAAAAAAGATAAGTGCGTGCTTGTACTTTCAACTTTTAAATAAATGGTAAGCAGTCTTATCACAATTACATAATATTATCATTTTTATTCTACGAAAAGACTCGAGAGTCTCTTTTAAACGAGAATCTTCTCTTTTGTTAATTGTTAAAATCACTGTACATACCAGAGGTTTGATTTTGTAATCTATTCTTTTATTTTATTTTACAGATTTTGTTTGTTTTTTGGACACATTGATCAGAAGAATTACAATATGAGCTTCACTGACAATAGAAGAGACAAAGCAGCTAATCAATTGGCACAATGGAAAGATTCACATACTGTAAGTTCATTTTTAAAAGGGCGAAAGTGACATAACATATGGTTGGTTTTTTGCTGAGATTGGTCTTATACTTGTGATATTTCAATGAATTTTTTTGTTCTTTAAAATATTTTAGCATCAAGTTAGAGCAGTAAATTTTCATGGATGTCCAGTAGCATCTTTAACTAAATCGTTGACTGTGGGTGAAAGAGGACCAATTCTCTTACAAGATACTAACTTTATTGAGCATCTTGCAAATTTTGACAGAGAAAGGATTCCTGAGCGTGTTGTTCATGCTAAAGGAGCAGGTAAATTAATGAAAGAAAGGAAGATATTGTATATTTTGATAAATTTTTTTTTTTAAACTTTTTAGGAGCTTTCGGATATTTTGAAGTAACTCATGATATTACTAGATATTGTAAAGCAAGAGTCTTCGAGAGAATTGGGAAACGAACACCATTAGCAATTCGATTTTCAACTGTTGGTGGAGAGAGCGGTTCAGCTGATACTGCTCGTGATCCTCGTGGTTTTGCCTGTAAATTCTACACTGAAGATGGGAACTGGGATTTAGTTGGAAATAATACACCAATCTTTTTCATTCGAGATCCAATTCTTTTCCCTAGTTTCATCCATACTCAAAAAAGGAATCCTCAAACTCATTTAAAGGTTATTAAATTGTGAATTAAAAATTATATGCATTACATAACATAATTGTTTTTAACTATCATTAACTCTTTTTCATTTTCTGTAGGATTCTGATATGTTTTGGGACTTTATTTCATTGAGACCAGAAACCACTCATCAAGTTTCTTTTCTTTTCTCTGATCGAGGAACACCTGATGGCTACCGGCACATGAATGGATTTGGCTCGCATACATTTAAAATGGTTAATGCTCAGGGAAATCCAGTTTATTGTAAATTCCACATGAAAACTGATCAAAAAGTAAAAAATTTATCTCCTGAAAACGCTCATCGGTTAACTGCTGATGATCCAGATTATGCTATTCATGATTTATATAATGCAATTGCTGAAGGAAATTATCCTAGCTGGACAATGTACATTCAAGTGATGTCTTTTGAACAAGCTGAAAGAGTCAATTTTAATCCATTTGATTTGACCAAAATTTGGCCACAAAGACAATTCCCATTGATGCCAGTTGGAAAATTTACTTTAAATAGAAATCCTGCTAATTATTTTGCAGAAGTTGAGCAAATCGGTAAGTAAAAAGTATCCAGTAAAAGAAATTTATATACTTCTTGAATTATAACTAATCTTTAAGCTTGAATCAATAAGTGACTCAAATTAAAAACTTTTTATTAGCTTTCGCACCAGCAAATATGGTTCCAGGGATTGAACCATCGCCAGATAAAATGTTACAAGGACGACTTTTTTCATATATCGATACTCATAGACATCGTCTTGGAGCCAATTATGCTCAACTTCCGGTCAACTGTCCTGTTAGTACATTTTCAGTCAGCAATTATTCTAGAGCTGGCCCAATGAGTCATGATAATTCTCAGGTAAATAAAGCAAAGAATATTATAAACTATTCTTCAAATTTCAAACTTGATATTGTAAAATAACACTATCTTTTTTAATTATTTTTTAGGGAGGTGCGCCAAATTACTTTCCAAATAGTTTCAATGGACCTGTTGAAGATAAAGCAGCTGAACTGACTGTTTATTCTGTCTCTGGCGATGTAAAACGATATGATTCTGGAAATGAGGATAACTTTTCACAAGTTAATGATTTTTGGACAAGAGTTCTTGGTCCAGAAGAAAAAAGGAGACTTGCAACAAATATTGCCAATAATTTAAAGAATGCACAAAAATTTATTCAAGAAAGAGCCATTAAAAATTTCTCTAATGTAAGATCCCCAAACAGTATCTTAATTTCATTCATAGTTTGATCTGACTGATTTCATTTTCATTTTTTTAGGTGAATCCTGAGTACGGTCGAATGATAAGGGAGGCAATTAATTCGAGTGAAGCTCTCTCATCAAGACTTTAAAAATGTAAGTTTTCTTCAAAATATAATTCATATTATCAAGTGAAGTAAAATATAAAAATTGTAGTCAAAATCAAAAATCTAATTAGCAATAGTAGAAAAAAATAGAGTTTATTATATTTATGTGGGTTATTTATTAATTATATTATGAAATTATATTTATCAGAGATGATTTTTAAATTATATATATAATATAGGTACTTTATACGGCGACTTAAAATGAAATAATTATAAATTATACCTATGAGAAATGTTAAATTATCTATATCATTATCCAAAGTACTACCTATATATTTGTCATAATAGTAAAATGTTTAAAGTAGTTTATGTAGATAAACTGTAAAAAAACAATAGTTTGTTCCACTTTTGTGATTTATTTTTAACCTAATCTAATAATTAATTTAATAATACATTAATACTCCAAGTAGTTGGTACTTATGTGTATAGAAATATTATCCATATTATGTTGGTAAGGTAGGTAGATAATATTGATATTTCAAACCTTATTTGTAAATGTATGCTTGATTTGCTTTTAATGTAATTTTTGTTTCTTTTATTAATTTTCTTTTTACCTAAAAACAAGACAAAAATATGAAAATAAGCAATTAATGAGATTTGGTCAAATTATTTAATTTCATTATTACAATATTTTGTGTGTAAATCTCATTTATTTTGCTTCATTTCACACCACCGTTCTTTGCTCAAGTTGTTTGAATTTGAATTTGATAGAGAATAATAACAATTTATTTTCTATCATTTTATCTATTACATTTATACATACATTACATTACATACAATATAATATTATTACTACATATTACATTTACAGGTTTTTATTAATATTTACAGGCTACATTTAATTATCTAGTAATTAAAAAGTGTTTAATTTTTCTTTTTATTATTTTAGCTTGTTATTTTTATTTTATTTTTTGTTTGTTCTAGTTCTACTACTACTCCATACATAGATACTATGTAATCATACTAGCAAGATATTATTTTTTTTGGTTTGTTTATCTTTTATTAGCTAGAATTATTTTGGTTTTCTCTCTAGAATATTTACTAGGGGTAGATTAGGGACAGTTTGGACACTTTTTTGAAATTTGGATTTGGATAGCCTGCGTTTTTCATCTGAAATTCAGTGCACCTTCAACCTGAAATTTCAAAATGTTTCCGAACTATCCCTAATATAGATTAGTAGCTGTTGTAGCTAGCGTTTAGTTTACCTTATGTAATAGTAATAAGCAAGACCGTGTTTATAATTTGTTTTATTTTTTAATTAATTAAGTTTACTCGAATGATCTAGCAGTTCTAGCTTTTCTTTTTTGACGCTTTTTTAAGATACTTTTCTACAATAAAAAATGTAGATATATAGGTATCTTCATCCATCGTCTCGAAAAAGGATCGTGAATGAAAGACACTAACAAGAATTTACACATATCATTTCTTTCTTTTAAATTAACACAATAATCATTTATTTTGTTTAATTTAAAAAAAGATTTACTCAATTATTTATTCTTGCTTAAATGATTATGATACACCTATTAAAAATGTAAATAATTTTTATTTAAGTTTTAAAGTAAAGGTTTGAATTTTATGTTGGCTTTCTATTTTTTAGTTAGGTAGGTACCTACTTACTTTTTTTGTTTAAATATCTCTATCTTATATAAGTAGTACTTTATAATGGATTGAAAATGAGAAATAAATGATTGTTGCAATAAATAAAATATGATAAAATATTACATGTTCAAATATATTTATGATAAGAACTCAAGTATAGCTTGACTTTATTAATATTTCTGTAGTTAGTAAGTAAGTGCTTATTAATGTCATACAATAGATAAATAGGGGATTATGTAGAACAAATTCGAAAGTTAAAATAAATTTTTGCATAATATAATAGATATAAATAATTTTGAATAATATTTATAAACAATCAAAAATAAACAAATAATTAGGTAGGTAATAATAGGTACTAGGTACTAAGCAGTCTCAATTTAAAAAAATTCCTATTATGTAAATAAGTATAGGTAATGGGAAAAGAAAATTTAGATTGAACATTGTAAATTGTAACGTAAAACTTATATATCTGTAATATATGCTTTTTAAATTAAAAATATAAATGATTTGAACGGAATAGAATAAAAATGAAACTAATTATCTGTACTATTACACTTATTATCAATGTCAATGACTTATTCTCAATAGTTTCATTTATTCTTATCCTTAGTTTAATATTCTGGATAATCATCGTTTTCATATCCATCATTACTTGCTGAAGGTCTAGTCTCTAAAATTAGAAAATTTTGAACATTAAATCAACATTTTGAACATTAAATAATAGTAATGTAGTATGTAAATGAAAATTTATTCTAAGCATAAGTATATTTCCTTAATCCTTACCTTCAATTTCCTCATTTTCTTGTTTAATATATCCGTCAAAACCATCATCATTATTAAAAGGGTCAAATGTTGAAAATTCTAAAAAAAATCAATCGAAAGTTTAGTTTTAAAGATAGGTATTGTCGCTACGCGCTGTGCAGTGCTGGTAAAAATATATGTACAAAATTTAATTACCATCTTGAGGTTCTTCTTTAATTTGAATTTTAATTTCTTCATTTTTAATTTTATCTCCGTCCTTATCCCTCCGATCTTTACCACTTCTATCCCTGATAAAAAAAAGCAAAATAAATGAAAAATGCATCTCAAATTGATATTTGATACTAGAAGTATTGGTATCATAACACATACTTGTCACGATTACTCCTCTTTTCTTTCTTCTTATCCTTATCTTTATCCTTATCTCTTGATTTACTTCTCTTTCTTTTCTTCTCCCGACTCTTGGATCTCTTTCTTGCGGGTCTACTTTCATCACCTGATTCTTCACCATTTTTCTCACGGCGTCGTTTACGATCTTTATCTTTATCCTTGTCCTTAAGATCTTTTTCTTTCTCATGATCTCTATCCCTAAAATATTGAGATTGATCAATATAAATATTTACACAAAAAGTCTATCGAGATCAAGATTCTGCAATTCAAGGTTACCTATCGCGAGATTTTGATCGAGATGTACGCTTACGTTTCCTATCTTTATCTTTATCCTTATCTTTATCCTTATCTCTATAAAATAAAATACAACGTAAATTAGAAAAATTTAAAAAAGTTAAAACTTTTAAGATGATTTCTCAAGTTTAAACAAGTCATTTTAAATTACCTGTCTCGGTCTCTATGTTTATCCTTTTCCTTATCCCTACCCCTATCTCGATCCCTGTCTCTATCGCGATCACGATCCCTGTCTCTTGATCTAGATCTTCTATCTCGATCCCTTCCTCCTCCACCACCTCCTCTTCTATCAACCCTTTCATCTCTATCATATGATCCTCCGCGTCGGTCAGCATTATCCTCTCGCCCTGATATTTTCTTTTAAGATCAAATGAAATATTAATTTGTAGGCAAATCAGAAACAAAAAATAGTAAATAGATCATAAATAGGTAATCATCAAAAACATATTGTTCGAATTCTTGAAACGTACCACATTAACATCAGGTCCACCCCTTCGAGTACCACCAAGACCACCACCTTAATTAAAATACAAACTTAAATAAAGAAAAAAAAATATTTTTTAAATCCGTCACAAACCTAATCGTCTAGGAAGCCAACCCTTGACTGTCCTACCACGCTCAACATCCACCAATACTCTTCTCCCGTCAATTTTTTTCCCGTCAGCATGTTTATAGGCAGCTGAAAATATAAAGATTAAGTTAGACTTTTATCTAATATACAATATGATCCCTACCTATTACTATATACATAATCCTAATTTACAACTATTTTTAATTTTACAAGATTAACTGATAAACGTTAATAAACTAATCAAGAGAGAAAAGATTCATATACCTTATATTTAAAAAAGGATAGAGTTAAAACAGACAGGAATTTTAAATGTAAAATATAATGAATACTTTGAAGTTTAAGGAGTGAATAGATAGGTTAAGATAGGATCTTAGAATTTTAGAATTTCGATCTTTCGTTCAAATCATTTTTAAAATACATAAAGTATGTGATTTTAAAAGAAAAGATTTTGTGATTTGTTTTTGGATATGATGTTCATATCTAAAAGATTTATAGGTAAGTATTGAATGATTTCTTTCCTAAGTCCTAGCCCTAATTATTATTTAAAGGGGCAAGGCAATTACACACTTACGTAATACCTACCCTTTAACAAAAAATGGTGTTCACTCGACTTCCTTTAAACCACACGCAAGGAAAAGAAGGGGGAGGTTTGATGTAATTTGAAATATCCGAATTCTCCGAATTCCGTTCATAAAACTTACCCTCATCAATAATAATACTTACCAAATAAGTACATATTTAGAAAAAACTTACCTACCCTTTTAATTTAATATATGTTATAAGAATGGTTAAAAAAAAATTTAAAAAATGGGTTACCAACCCCAATCAATTTGACTCTTTTATTATACTATTTTTTGGAATACCTACTTTTACGGGGTATAGGTTTTACTTGAAAATGAAAATAAAACTAAATTCATTTAAATTGAGATTGAAAATGAAATATATTACTTGTAAATAAATATATTATTAAAAAGGGATAATAAATTAATATTTACTGATCTCTAAAATATCAATAATATATTAAAAACTTTAAGAAAAGAAATGTTTACCTGTGTACTCATTGAAAAATATTTTACCTCACTTACTTACATGACTTACATTTTAAAAAGTGTGTTTGAGTGATCTCCCAATTTTTTCAATTGAAGAAAGGTCAGAGGTTAGATGAAATGAAACATCTTTGTTATGAAAATGAAGAGTGTACTTACTTTTGTTCATTTTTTAAAAATTAAAACAACACTTAAGGTGTTGATCCAAAATCAGTTAGTTTAGAATATATTCTTTGTTAATGCATAGTCTAACTTTAACTTGCTAATAAATGTTAATTCTACTATTACATATCTTACAAACTACGTAGATAATTTAAAAAAGACTACACTTAAAATGTTTATCTAAATAATCCTGCTAAAGTGATTTATCAGCATAACTCCTTATTCTATCCCATTACCTAATTTCCTAGTGTAAAACAAATAACAATAATCTGAAAATTGTTAAATGTTTTTAAAATAACTTACCTATAATGCAAAAATCTTAAAACACATAATTTCATATCGATTAAGGTCAAAAGACACATGCTTTCAAATAGAGTAAATACCTAATCATAACCCTGCAATAATCTATTTGGCATTTGGCATTACAAATACATACCTACCTAATAATACTTTTAATCTAACCTTTTTTAACGCCTAACAAAAAGTGTCTCAAATTCATTTAGGTACATATTATTAAGGTATATTTATATGATTATAATTATTATTGCAATTCAGTAGAATTCTATAATTTGAATGGACAACTATTCAAAATTCAAACTTTTAATAACTAACTTACGATTAGTACCACTGACCACTACCACCTAATAAAATTAAAATGTTTTTATGCAATCCTAATTCCTAATACCTATTAATTTTAATATACCTACCTGAGACCTGAGCTAAACATAAGCTATTTTTTATAAATCGAAACCTACAAATATCTTTAATCGCATTGCATTTAGGTAGTTTATTTCCTCTTTTAAATGTTAATAAAAACAATATAAAACATTGAGGACAATGTAGTATAAAATTTCAGTAGATAATGTAATGATGAAAGTATGGAATTGACTAGTTGTGTTTATAAATAAAAAAGGTCTACATAATTACACAAGTTCCTAATTGTAAATTAGTTAAATTGCATATTGCTAATTATTACAATAATTTGTACTTTTAGGCGATTTAGAACTAGGTATTAGATTTGATACTGAAAAAACTAACTACTTCTACTTAATGCTAAATCATTTAATATTTTAAACAGCTTTCATAATAAAGAAAGTGCTTTTAAATAAATATAAATGGGATGGTACGAAGTGAATTTTGCCACATCACAGTCACAGAAAAAGTATGATAATAGAAAAGTAAGGATATTTAAAAGTGGAAACTTACAGTGCATATCTCGTTCATGCTCATACTCAACGAATGCGTACCCCCTCGGTTTATTAGTCTTTTTATTTTGGACCAAAACTATTTTCTTGACAGGACCATAAGATTCGAATTCTCTCTTTAACTTAGACTCTGATGTGTCATAATTTATTCTTCCAACAAAAAGGGTCTTGTAGGCATCAGTTGGTTCTGCAGCTGCATGTGGGTTCCCTAAAATTAAAACCAAAATTATATCGATTATCAACATTAATTGCAATACAATAAAACCAAATTTTATTAAAAAATGTTTATTTCTTACATAATGCAATTTCTTGTTCAAGTTTATAAGTAACTTGTTCATCTCTCTCCCTCTTTTTACGTTCATTCCTTTCATCCTTAGTCTCGTATTTTTTCTTTGCTGGTGTTTCAGATGGGTGCTAAAAATTAATAATCAACAATCAACAAATTACATCCAGTACAATGAAAAGCGAAATTAATGTCTAGATTCATTTAATTAGGCCTAAATTGTTAAAGTTATGTCAAAATCGTGTTTTAACTGCAGAATTAAATGGATAAATAACTTAGGTACATCAAAAATAGCTAATAAAATGTGGCAATGTAATGTCAATATAAAAGTTGCTTACCTCGAAGAATTTGAGATATTCACCTACTCCAGTATATCCATTAGTATGTCTTTCATGGCTAAGTCTGACTACAGGAGGCAAGAATTGAATTGGGTCACGGGCCGCAAATAATGCCAACTGTTAAACATACAAAAAAAATTAAAATTAAAGACATTAAAAATATTTAAAAATAGAAATAGACATAGATGACCAATGACTACAACACCAAACCTATTTAGTCTTATTTTGTCTATTCATTTAAATTGGCTCTGAAAGGTCGATTTAAATCTCAATTTAGCTATTTAGCACCTACTAAATTGAGGTAAAAATTAGGTTTTCAGAGCTGAATTATATTGTAAAATGAATCCAAAATAAAAAGTTCCAAGTAGGTACATATTTAAAATTAGCTTAGTTAATACCGAATAAGATAAAAGGCAATTAACAAAACTTACCAAATTGCTCGGAAGAAATTGAGTCATTTAAGATGGTTTAAAAGGTGTCATTTAAAGTTAATTACAATTAAAATTTATTGAACTTATTTCGTAAAAATACGATGTCGACTGTCGATGATCCAAAAAATTTTGATCGCAAAAAATGCTACAAAATACTGATGCGATATTCCGCTAGTTTTCAGAAATTCAGTTTCGACTGCAGAAGAGCAGCAAAGAGGCCTGAAATCATTTTTTTTTGACTATTTTTTTGCTTTTTTGATGGTTTTACAACAATTAAAAAGTTACCTAATTGTTGTATCAGTTTAGCACAAAAAACTATCAAAAATTCCAGAAAAGTCATTTTTGATCCAGACAATACAAACAACCATCCATTTAATGAAGTTTATGTAAAAGTAGCTCAAAGTACAAAGTTCAAAACCAAAGGTAAACAAAACTTGATTTTTTAGTGTAGGTGTAGGTATACATAATCTTAATTAAGCACTGAAAAACCCAACTTATGATTCAGTTATAGGTACATGTATTTTACTTGAAAAGCCCTTATGTCAAAATAGAGTTTTAAGAGCTGGATTAAATTTAAATGATAAGACAAATTGCATTATGATCTTGATCATAGATTCATTTATTAAAGGGTTTGTGAAACCCAATTTTTTGGCCCCTTTTACAGGCATTTCGGCATTTGTAAAACTAGAGAACAAAATCGAGTTTTAAGAGTCGAATTAAATGAATAAAATTTGCACTAATACTTATATGTATTAATATGAAATATAGTTAAGTGGGAATGTATTCTAATTCTACTTTTCTAAAATATTTAATCTACAAGTCTATAACCTACTTGAATATAAAAAATTTATACTTATTATTTTTTAGATGAATAACTTGATGGCTAAATGGTTTTCGATTTCGAGGTCAGGTCAACTTCCAAGGCAAATGATGTAAGTACCTGCGTAACATAGATAATTTTAATTATTAACGGAAGTATATTATACGATACAACTGGCTTAAATTATGTTATGTAAAGCATCTATTAACAAATGATTTTTATGATGTTTTTTAATACTTAAAGTCAACAGATTAACAACAAGCGACATATGGCACATTTTAATCGAGTTATTCAGCATGATCCAGAATATTTCAATGTAATGGATAAACCAACAGAATCATCCCTTGAGCTTAATAAAAAGAATTTGGTTAATTTAGAAATGTTGAAGAGTAAATCACTTGAAGGAGGTATATTTTTGTATATTTTTGTCCTAATTTAGTTTTTATACAATACTTTATATAAATTATAAATTTTACTAGGTGGTCCTAAAGGAGTCGAAAGACATGTTGTCAAAAATAAGAAAATGTTAGTGAGAGAAAGAATTAAAAATATATTAGATGTGGATAGTCCATTTCTAGAGATTGGTCAATTAAATGGCTTTGATTTGCCTTATGGTGATGTCATTTCGGGTGCTACGATTACAGGTTCAATATGAGCATAACATAAATCCTATTCGATATTCAATTATTCATTAATAAATTCTCTTTCTCTTGTTTAGTCATTGGAAAAGTTCGTGGCGTGTATTGCATTATAGGAGCAAATGATGCGACTGTCAAAGGTGGTACATTTTTCCCTATCTCGGTCAATAAATCATTGCGGGCACAAGAAATTTCACAAATGAACAGGCTTCCCATTATTTATATTCCTGATTCTGGTGGTGCCTTTCTTCCACTTCAGGTAATTCATTTTAAATGATCTGCATCAAACATATGAGTACACAGTTGACTTTTATTTTTATAATAGTCCGAAATATTTCCCGATAAAAAACATGGTGGTAGAACATTTTACAACCAGGCAGTTTTGTCTTCTTTAGGAATTCATCAAGTAGCTGTAGTCTGTGGAAGTTGCACTGCTGGAGGGTAAGAATATAAATTATGCATACATACTTGAAATATGCACTTGATCATAATGCAATCGAATTCTTTAGAGCGTATAATCCTACAATGTCGGATGAAACAATTATAGTTAATCAAATCGGAAAAATCTACCTTGGTGGTCCTCCACTTGTAAGTCAAATCTTGTCACAATTATGAATTCTTTTATTTATATAAAATCGAAATACAAATAGGTAAAAGCTGCAACTGGAGAAATTGTCACAGATGAAGATTTGGGTGGTGCTTGGCTCCATTCATGGTTAGAAAAAGATTTACTTGATTTTGTGAATTACAGTATTACCTATTACAAATATAGCTTCAAAGTCAAAGTATATTTTATTATTCTTCAAAGTCTTGGCCTTACTTTTTACTAAAATGATATAATATTCGCTTTTACTACTTGATATTAAAAATTATATTTTTATGCAGTGTTAGCGGTTGTACCGATTATTTTGCCAAAGATGAAGTAGAAGCTTTTGAAATGTGTCGAGATATTATCGAGTCACTTAATTTGAATCCAGTCTCCGAGACCAAGTCATATAAAGAGCCACTTTATGCTAAAATCCCTTGGAATGGTAAATAAACTTTTAAGTACTTAAAATTTAAATAAAATAAAGGTGTAGTGTAATTGAATTGTTACTTATCTTTAGAACTAGGCTCAAAAGAACATTTAAATAAGCAAGATATTTATTCAATACTTGGAGCCATTTTGGACGGTAGTACTTTCAAAGAATTTAAAGCTCTCTTTGGTCATGGTCTTGTAACTGGAACTGGCTATATTCAAGGGTACTTATTATTTATAAAAATTATAAACTTGATAAATAAAAAGTCATTTTAAAATGATTAATGATTTGCTAATTTTTGTTTATATTTCAGAATTATGGTTGGAATAATTGCAAATTGTGATGAAATTTTATCTGCTGAAGGGCAAAAGGGAGCTCATTTTATAGACATGTGTAGCAGAAGAAATATTCCATTAATATTTTTACAAAATTCACAACCTGAAAAGTCATCTTTTGATATTGAGAAAAATCAGATATATCTAAAAGATAAGGCAAAAATGTCTTCGACATTAGCAACAAGTGATGTGCCAAAGATTACACTGACCTTAACTTCATGTAATGAAGATGACAATTTATTAATGGTAAATCTTTAAATTAAAAAAGTTAAGGTTAAATAATACCTTTCAAATAATGATTTTCTAAATCTAATTCTATAGTGTGGACCTTCATTTAATCCAAATTTTAAGTAAGTATTGTTTCGGTTCCGGAATTTGAGTTTTAAAACCCTTCGCCTTCAATTTTACATGCTCATAATTTACCTAAGCTATGTAAAATTGATGTCATACTCGGGGTTTTTAGAGCTGAATTAAATTTATCTATCATTCATAACTCTTATTACTCTTTTTACATAATTTTTTATTATAATTATATTCGCATTTTCTCTAGCTTTATGTGGCCTTCATCAAAAATGTCTAATTTTTCCATGAATATTTCTGATGAAGAAAATGAGCTTTATAAAGAGGATTGTTTTTATGCAGCTTTCAATAATTTAGTTGATGGTATTATTGTTCCAGAGGATACAAGAAATGTAAGATATAAATATAAATAAATGCTTAGCGAATGTCTTAACAATTTTATACAATTTCTATTCTAGTTATTGGGACAAGTCTTAAAAATATTTCAACATTCTCGAGTAAATCTTGAAGTTGTGAGAAAAGCTCCTATTTTAAGAATGTAAAATTTAAAAACAATTATCAACTACCTAAATCGATTAATTTATATATATATTGTGATTTTTAATACTTATTTTTATTAAACTTTTTAAAAACGGTAATAATATCTAAAAAAAACAATCATTTTTATAAAAAGAAAATAAAATAAAAGTTCATCTTTATTGATAAGTATTTGATTAATCACTTTTAGGCTTTTTTTTCTTGATAAATCTTGCTAAAGGATCTTTCACACCTGGTTCATCATCATCCTCGTCCTCATTAAAATATTTTTTCTTATTATTATTGGTATTTTTGTCTGATTTTTCATTAATTTTAGAATCTTGATGGATTTGACGAATAGATTTAAGTTTAAGTTCAGATTGAAGTGATTGTTTAATTTTGGGGAGTGTCGCACTTTTTCTCTTCTTTCTATGATTCAATTCAATGTCCGCTTTTTTGAAAAAGACTGGTTTCTTCGCAATCGCTTCTTCGATCTTTTGTGTGTTAACTTCTCCAAGTATTGAATTGTCCAACGAGATTAGTTCAGGTTGTATCTAAAAGTAAATAATGAAATATTAGAGCATAAAGTTACATAATCAAATACTAATTTTATTTTGTAAAATCTAAACTCAAAACTAACCTTTTCAAGTAGAGAACGAACTTCAACTTCTCTCCTTTGCTTTTTAGTTTCATAAGGATTTCTCTCTAAAGCATCAAAATTGGCTTCACCAGAACCAGGAATAATGACGGAATCAAAACCATATTGAGAACCAACTCCTAAAATATCTTCAAATGGACAAAATTGAATAGATGATACATTACCAGCAGTCACATGTTTAAGGTAGGGTTTTTGTTTATGCCGAATTTCAGAAAATACCTATGTAAAAAATAAATAAAAAACCATTGCATGATCATAATCTTCAAATTCAATTCAATCATATTTAAGTATGTAAGTACTAACAAGAGCTTGATTCGAGGTGGCAACAGATAGAAATCCAGTTTCACTAAAATCTATTTTATTTGCTACTCCAATTTTAACAGACGATAGTGGTGTGAATGAATTTCTTAAATCCCATATTCGTAAGGTACCATCTTTACCTCCAGTAGCCATTAGTCTATAAAAGAAATTAATAAACGAAATGAAATTCTATAAGAATTATCTATTTATGTATAATAATACCTTCCAACATTATCAACGGCGATTGCTGAAAGTGGTGTACCATGACAGAGGATCGAGGCTAAAGGAGATTTCACAGAAGGCGACCAGAATGTTACAGTTCCGTTTGAATGTCCACAACATGTCACCGCATTATATGGATTTGTAGTCATTACATGAAGTGGGCCTTTTTTGGTTCCATACTGTGAAACTATTTTACCAATTGACACATCAACCCAACTAATATATCCTATTGAGAATAATAAAAAATGGATATTGGCACATCTAATTTTAATTTGTATTTAAGCAAACCTGTTTTATGACCACCAACAAGTAGAAAATGATATGGAAGAAAATCAAGACTTTGAATTTGGTCTAATGCTTTTAAACAATGGATTTCAATGCCTTCGTTGTCATAAACAAATGTCCAATTCTTCTGTGCTACAGCGAACATATTTTCATTATGAAGCCAACTAAAATTTAAAAAATATTAAATTACATTTTAAATATAAGTTTTCTTGAGAAGGGTAATAGATACTTTAGATTTTTAATCTATTTACTTACGTAATATCATGAATACTTTCCATAACATTAAACTCACAATGAAGTGATTTGGTGACCCAGTCAAAAGTTGCAACATGACCACGATTACCAGCTAAAAGCATATGACGTCCATTTGGTGTATACTAAAAAACAATATTTTACAATCAGAATACTTTACAACTGATACACTGGTCCACTTAAATTAAAATTCATCTATGAAAAACCATACTTTGGCCTCAATTACGTTGTAATAAATAGTAAATGAAAATGAATTACTATTCATCGAATTACTATTACCTAACCTACTATACATGAATGAATTACATAGTAAATGAAAATGAGACCTAAAGGTTTTCCAGAGTTGAATTAAATTAGACTAACATGATTCAAAAAAAGATAAGGAAAAAGATTAAAAAAAAAGATTACATCTAAATAATATGGCCCAAATTTATCCAAAGAAAGATGAAAATTCTTTGTCGCTGTTGAAATATCAACTTGCTTTCGAATATCATGTTGCTTCAAGGTTAGCGTATGTTCACCTACAATCAAAAAAACATCATTAGGAACATCATCACCACTATGTAAAATAGAAATAAGGGTATTTTCTCAATTTGATTCAACTCTAAAAAACCCAATTTTCACCGCAATTCTAATTCTACATGCATTTTGCAGCTTATAAAATTGAGGTTTTACACCCATACTACTAGTTAATAAAATTTAGTTACAAACTGGAATTAGGAATACCATATTTTAGCCTCAATTTTATAAACAAGATGACTAAAATGGAGGCGAAAATCTGGTTTTTTAGGGCTGAATCATAGAAGGATGTACTTGTCGTACAAGTCTTGTACATTACCTATATCAGCCTGAATTCCTCTAGAAAAAGTGAAAATTAAAAATATGAATGAAAAGATAATTATAATGATACAATTGCCAATTAGTTTAATTAGTTAATTACCCTCGTTCTTCTAGAAGCAATATTTGAGTATTGACAGCATGTTCCAGCCCTTTTTGGATCTTTTCGTCCTTTTTAATGATCCTCTTCCGGCGGACATGGGTTTGGATGTCTGGGAGATCATTCTTCTTCTTCTTGTCAAAACCACCACCACGTAAATACCTTTTCCTATTAATGTCCAGCTCCATGGTTTACTTAAAAAACCACCCACCACCACCAAAATCCAAAACAAAAATTATTAAAATGAAACAAAAAATTACCAAACAAAATCAAAATTTTTATTTTTTTGTTAAAAAAAATTAAAAAAATAATTGTAAAAAATAAAATGTGCTTTATATTTGGTGTAAATAAAGTCAAATCCAAACCGAATTCTAGGATCAGGATGAGTACCAAGTAAAGTGCCAACTCAAAAATAGGGGTAATATAAATTAGATTTTTTAAAAAGTTTTTTTTTCAGCCTTTTTCAGCTTTGAGAACCCAAATTTTGCCTTTATATTTATGCGTATTTACTTGTGAAAGCAAATGGGCATTCGGCAATTTTCAGGACTACCCGATTTGTTCTGTTTTTTGCTAATTTCTAATTCTACAGATATTGTAATCAGAATCTGATCTGATAGTGTCGGATAATCCGACTCGGATTGTTGGAGGATTCCAAAAATCCAGTACCAATTTCAGAATTAGTTTCAGATCGGATTTCAGCCAAACCTAGATACTTTTAACCTTTGGCCTTTGAACATAATTTAAATTACCAAAAAAACATGCATAATGAACACGTACAGGGCGGTAGTTCAATGATCAATGTGCAAATAGCATCTACAAAAACTAAAAATGCTTGAATCCCTGACAAGAATCCCGAGTAGGTTTAGTTTTAGTTTAGGTTCCAAGATTGAAGATTTCAATTTCATTCAAATGCCTTTATTTCTATTAGTACCCTACATAGTATGTAAGTACCTATGTATTTATACCATGCATACTTACAGACTTACATAGACTGCATAAATATGCTTATAATATCTTGTAATTTGTGAATGGATTCAAGAAAAAACTGATTATAGGTAATTTTATTCCTATTTTAGTGGAATTTACCCCTATATTTTTATTTATGGTTACATAACTTTAACTTTACCCTTGTATGAAAACCCAAATTCTTTTTTGTTTAGTTTATTTTAAGTTAGGTTAGATTAGGGTAGGATTTTATAATTATTTTTTTTTGTTAATTTTATATAGGGGTATATCCAACCAAAATAGGGATTAATAATAGGGATTAATAATAGTAATAGGGATTAATAGCTTATTAATAAGTAACATAGGCATCTAATATCTATCTAATCCTAACTTAGGATTCCTAAGTACTATCGGTAGATAGATTAATTTCCATAAACCTATCAATACTTTCTTAAAAATAAAAACAATGATACAAAATGATTTGAATTTGTATGTCTTGTTGAAACTTTTGAACTTTGAATATTTTATCATTTTAACGATAATACGGAGCTTGACTTTAAAATTAAAATGAAAAGACAATACCAATATCAATCAATTACGAAAAAGAGGCACAATTATTTTGAATAATTGTCTTATCTTATTTAAGGAACTTCTTAAATTCAAGGCCTATAATATTTTACACACTACAGATACTGATAGAATAAGTACGTTATTAAATTAAGTTATTGACTTGACTCGACAGTGAGCATTGAAATTTGAAATTTGATAACTTGATATTTATTATATGCCTAGATATAACTTTTATAATATGTAGGGTACTTTTATCTACATATAATATGTATAGAAAACTTTATCTCTAGTCTCTATCTTTATGTAAAAAAACTGCATTTTGTATTGTATAGTACCTTACATATAATACGAGTATGCTGTAGTGAAGACTTATTAAGAATTCGGACTTTATTAGAATACAGTACCCTACTAGTAGTAAGGGAGCTTTCATCGTATTTAAAAATTCGTTTTTTGAGTTGAGAACTTTAAAAAGTTCAAAATAATTTATAATTTAAAGTAAATCTTTATTTAAAACTTGGGTAAAAAAATGTCATTAAGAGGTGATTGTTCAACGGCGGGATGTCTTAGTATAGTGGTCCTTAGTGAAATGGCCACAAAATTTGAGTTACTTGAGGAAAGACTTGAAAGCCTTGAAGGAAAATATCAAGTCGCTAATAGGAAGCTTGAGAAATATGAACCCAAAGAACCTGCTCAATCAGATTCAAATCAAGAGCAGGAAGAAGGTATGATATTATGATCTTATAAAATTTATTGGGATAAAATAGCTCTTTATTTATATGATCAATAACCAATAATCATTCGAATTCTAGAATATTTAAAATAATTTCACTAAAAATTTCAGACATAAGCATAGCTTGATCGATTTTAAGAAAAAACTTTTTTATACCTAAATAAATTACTTTACATAATCTACCGATATAACATATTCGTATTTTTTAAAGTTTGCAATGTCCTATCTTACTTTTTATGCTTATACTTATGAATGATATGTCTAATTTCTCAAAAAATCTCAAAAAAATCTTTACATATAAGAGTAGGATTATAATATAAAAGGTAATTTTAAAGAATCTTCTGTAAATTCCACTTCCGTATTTATTTAAGGAATCTTGAAAATCTGATATATTTTCAAATTGGGCTTAATTCACAGATAGTTAGGTTATAAGAATTTATTATAATTTATAATACTCGTACATACATAATATAATAAAATATTGAGCTCAAAATTCTATCATGTAACCCTAAATTGTTGTAATTTTAATGATTACCTATTTTATTGAACTTTATCAGTATTCGTCTTAACTATTTTTTTAGGAGTAAAATTGAATGCAGATCAGCAAAGGAAAAAAGATCCAAGTAAAGCGGACAAAGAAAAAGTGAACGAAGTTGAAGAAGAAATGGAAGAGGATAAAGAGGATAATCAGGATGATAAAAATGAAGTGGACGAAGATGAAATGGATACAAATAAAGAGGACAAAGATGAAGAGAATAAGGACAAAGTGGGCAAAGATAAAGAGGACAAGGACAAGGATAAAGATGAAATGGGTCAAGATGAAGATGATGATGATGATGATGATGATATCCAGGTTGTGTTTGAAAGTTTAATCCCTGAAACAAGAGAATTTAATGAAGCTCGAATAAAGAAAGAAAAAATGGGTAAAAACTTCTAAGAACTTTAGATTTCCTTATATTATTATCTTTTCATATAGTTCAGCTCTGAAACATCAGATTTTTTTCTTTTACAAATATTTGTTGAGCGAATCGAGAAGAAAATTTTTTCTTACGATTAGCTGAAAGAGGAGTTAAAAGAATTGTGAAATAATTGATATAATAAATTTTTATAAATTTTAAAGAGAAAGAAACTGGCATCTCTTCAAAATCTGGTACAGATAGACTTCAATTGGAAAATTCGGCTTCGAAGAAACGTCCACTTCCAAATGCTAAAAATCCTCAGGGACTGGATAATCATGTCGATAAAAGTAAACGCTCCTCAAAATGTAAGTTATACCTTTTAAAAGTATAAAGTAAGTAGGTAAAATGAAAAAAAATGTTAAAGAAAGAATTTTGTTTAAAATTGTCAGATAATAAGAGATCAAAGGGTTCTTCAGCTTTTTTGAGTAGAATGAAGCAAAAGGTCAGGCCTGAAAGCCCAAATTCAGACAGGACTGTGGCTCTTTATGTTAGAAAGGTTGAGAATCCAAGAGGAAGAAAAAGAGGAAGTTATAAAAAATTATGTAAAGGTAAGTAAGTACAGATAGGTCCTTTATAAGAATGTCATAAAAAGTCTAACTCTAACCTTAATCTTTATGATAAGTTTCCAGTCCACCATACGTATGCTGTACGCTTAGAATTTTTTATTTAATTTTATTAATAAATTACCTATATATTATCCTATACCCCGGCATCCTACCTGATCGCTTATCATTGATCTTTAAAAAACTAAAACCTATTTTTAACAGGTTCAAAGCAAAATCATACTTGCACATTTTGCAACAAAAATTTTCGGTCGTTTAGCACTTTAAATATACATACAAGAATCCACACTGGCGAAAAACCCTACAAGGTCAGTACAGTATATCTGTATATGTTTTCCTACAAAAATTTAAAAAAAAACAATTAAGAAACACAATTTTTGTGTCGATTTTTTAGTGCCAATTTTGTCCTATGGAATTTAATCAAAAAGGGAATACTAAACGACATACTGAAAGTCATCTCTACTATTCTCAACTGTCCAGGTAAATAATAGTAGAGAATATAATATTATTGTACATTGTACCTACACCTACAAACTATGTAGTAATTAAGCTTTGTAGATAGTTGCAAGTACTTTGTACTTCTTAGCAGTAATGTAATGTAATCAAGTAAAAAAAATGCGAATACTAAATTTTAATTATCATTTTTACACTCATTTTTTATATATTTTATAGGAATTCAATGCAAATGCTAAATACCCATCATCCTCATTGTAATACAAAAAGTAACAGTATCAGGACGGTGAGTACTAGAAGTAACCCTATTTCAGAATCAAAACCCAAGTTCATTTGCAGGATTTGTAACAGAGGATTTAACTACAGTTTCAGTCTTTATAAACATGTTCGAATTCATTATACTTACAGCGAAGAAGCATCCTATACTTGTCCTGACACTAAATGTAGAAAGACATTCAATCAAACATCTAGTCTTAACCTACACATTAGATACCACCATTGAGTAATTTCTCTTAAACTTATTAATACTCGTATTATAATAAGTTGAAATGAATTGAATCAAAAGAACCTTTGGAATAAAAATCTTAATAAATTACAATTACTCAAAACAAAAGTTTTTTTTTTTTTTCATTCTATTTCATTAAACTTGCCATATATTATGTACATATAATATGTATATAAGTATTAAAAATAAGCCAACTTGTTTGTACTTTCAAGATTCAAGATAATTAATGGAATACATAATAATATTTGAAATTTATTAGGATATTTAAGTATTATGTCTTTCAATAACTCTTTGGTAAAAATGAGGAGCTAATTCGTCTAGCCATGATGATTCAATAACTGTCAAGTCTCTTATATGAACTTGAGTTGTATGAATTATCTCGGAAAATAGAAGCCTATAAAATATAATAAAAATTTACAAATTAGTCTTTAGTTTGCATTAAAATTGACAACTGGTTAAGGTATAATTATGCATTACCATTGTGGTTGAGGTAAAGTATAGAGAACGGAAGCAGGATGAACGAAAACAGGCAAATCTCCTCGAACAGTCTTGTAAACTCCAGAATGATGAAGGTAAACGGCATTTGGAAAAAGTCCCGATGTTATACATTTTAAAATTGACTCTATTTCATCTTAATAAAAAGAATAAAATACTGTTAGAATTAGTTTTCATTATTTTACAAATACCATTTCAACTTACCACCGCAAGACACTATAGGAATCTTAAAACGCTTCAACATCTTACACATTTGTTTCCGAATTTCTTGAGCTCTTCTTAACCTCTTATAATTTATGAAATTATTGCCACAAAATTGTTTAGTCTCTCCATTTTTCATAAAAGCACTAGATATAAAATAATAAATTTAAAATAAAGTTGAAAATCTCCTGTACTCTCGTCAAATGATAATAAATTTTCACAAATTATTATCTAATATGAGAATAGAGTTATAAATTAAACTTACTTGTAAACATTTAGTAATGTAATCAAGTCTCCTTCAGCAACTTCAAACTTTCTTTTAGCAATTCTTGCTCGTATAGCCGTTTGTCCAAAATGAGCCACAAACACGTTTTCAACTTGTAGCATTGCTATAATAGTTGTTATTTCTTCAGAGCATCCAAAATCACCAGAAGAAAGTAAGATCTTCGAAAATGTAGGATTTAGTGGGAATTCTGCCATTTTTTCACCCAATTCTGTTAATTTTCCATTGACTTCCATTGCACCAAGAGCGAATAATAATTCAACACCACACACAAGATTTTTAGATGGCGGAGCACTAGGAAAATGAAATCTTACAAGATTGTCAATACCTAAAACTTTCAATTGTAGGATTGAAAAAGACAGATCACTTCTTTGCATTTCAGGTGGTGTAGCTTGTGGAAATTTTTCAAACTCGGTATCTTGATAAAGTCTAAAGAAAATATAGATTTTGATGTTGATTTACAATAATACCTAATTCTAGTTATATAAATACACAAAATTATTTTATGAACTTACCTATAAACTTTTCCGCTTTGCGTCCTGCCAGCTCTACCAGCACGTTGTTCAGCAGATGCTTTCGATATTGGAACAACAACCAGAGAGTCTGTAAATGTTCCTGGATTATACCATTTCATTTTAACAAATCCACAATCAATCACTATAAAAATACAACAAAAACTTATAATACCGTTTAAATATCAGCATGTAATATTAAAATATAAAATCGCACCAAATACAATTCCATGCACAGTAATTGAAGTTTCTGCTATATTGGTAGCTGCTATGACTTTTCTCATTCCCTTTGGTGTGAATTGGAAAACTTTTAGTTGATCTCTATGAGGAAGTGCTCCATACATTGGTAATGGCATAAGTTCAAGTTTGTGTTTTCCTTTTAGTTCATCAGAATATTGTTTCAAAAGTGTAATTGCTTGATCCACCTCGTCTTGTCCCGTCAAAAATATTAAAATATCTCCTCGCTCTTCTGTCTGGTGAATCTTGATGGCTGTTTCAACCGATGCCTTAATGTAATTTGGTACAGGTTCTAAAAAATTAGAAAATAATCAAATGTCAATAAAGATATGCTTATTTTAATACATATTTCATATCTTTAATTTAATGTGTGTACCTTCTACATAAAACACTTCAACAGGATGAGTTCGGCCAGAAACGCTCAATATCACAGCAGTATCTTTTTTAGTTTTTGATTTTGACGAACTATCACGAATATTGAAAAATTCTTGAATTTCTTCAGCATCAACTGTGGCAGATGAAACGATCAATTTTAAATCTCTTCTTTTCTAATAATTTATAAAAATTTAGATATTTTATTGTATCTAACTATAAAGTCATGTTATTACCTACCTTTAAAACTTTTCTCAGTAAACCCATTAGTATATCAATATTTACAGTCCTTTCATGTACTTCATCTAACATTATAATCGAGTATTGTCCAAGTAATGGATCACCCATCATTTCTCTTATTAAAAGTCCCTCAGTTAAATACTAGAAAAAAGAATAGAATGAAATTACGATTGTTCTACTACCTGCAGTATGAAATACAATAAGAAAAGTCAGTAAACATCCATTACCTTAATTTTAGTGGTTTTAGGATCAAATCTTTCGTCAAATCTAATCGAATAGCCAACTTCATAACCAACAATTGTGCCAATTTCATCTGCAACCCGAGAGGCCAAAGTTGTAGCTGCTACTCTTCTAGGTTGTGTAACTCCTATCATTTTTCCATCCAGAGCCCAACCAGCTTCGTACAAATACTAAAATAAAGTAATGTAAAAGCATTACTAAAAATACATAATATTACTCATGAAATTTTATAAAATTCAATTTCAATATGTATATAGAATAGATACGTAATAATTATGATAGATCTAAATCTAAATACTAACTAACCATAAGATGCCTACTACAAATTGAGACTTATAAATTTTCCTAATTCCTTATTATAAATCCTTAACCTAATAAATGTTTTACTCCCAGTACAAATACCTATAGTACCTAGGTATATGTAAATTAGGGTACAATAATTTTGATTTCCAATCGTTATCAGATCAGTTATCATATCTATTGAGTAAATTACCCTGTTAATCTAAATTACACAAACACAATTACTATTCGTAATTGTGAGTTAGTTTATCATAAGTTCATATCTAGTAGTAGTGATAATAGTACCTACTTATTAACTCATCTACAAAAATGCAAATGACCTAAAATATCAATAAACATTAATGCAAACTTATACACCTGCTTTTTGTTTACATAAAAAATTAGGTTTTTATTGATATTTTTCAGAAATTAGAAATGATGATTCAGATGTTTAAAAAATTATTTTTATCATACTCATAATAATATTAGTAGTACATACAATGAATTTATGATTAGGCATTATCGAATAAACTTAAAAATTTAAAGGTACTTAAATATTTATGTATAAAGAAAACCTTAAAAAAATAAACAGAGACTCAAAAAATATAATATAGGTAATAGGAATAGGATCATATTTTATTGCTCTACATTCTAAGCTCACTTAAGTGAATAATACAAACTAATAGTATGAATTTCAGTAAATGGAACAATTAAAAAAAGTGCTGCAAATCCAAAGAATTGGTAAAACACAAAAAATTCCTTCATTTTATCGAAAAATATGGCAATCAAAAGGTACTCGAGCATAGAATGAACATTTAATAGCCTCCATAAAATAATAACAATCCACATGGAATTTGAATGTATAATTCTCGATTGTTCTTCATGAATTATCGGTGACTTTGGAGGTGACTCTAAATTTTTAGTGTAGAAAGTTATGTATCGATTCCAAGCAAATGAATTAATGAATGATTGTATGGTAAATGACAGGGCAAGGAATCCATTTTTGTAATAGATGTAATTTGATGATGATGACGAGTTAAATGAGATTGAATATGAAGATGATGGTGATGGTGAACCAAAGCTACTACTTTTATTTTGACTCACACGACGATAATAATGATGATGATGAGAATGTGTATAACCCGTTGGACATGGTTTTAATAATTGATAAACTTCAGTCTCCTTATGATAATGATTCTTTTTCCTCTGTAAAAAGATCCAACAACTTACAAATAAGAAAATACATCCCAATCCATCAGTAAGACCATCAACATAGAATCCAACTGATCCAAGATTATTTAAAGTGGTTTTATTCCCCGATATTACACGAGCCAACTTTCCATCCAGTGAATCTAAAGTATTTCTCAGCTCGAATAATAAAACTCCAATTCTTCTGATAAAAAGTGATTCATTTGTTATACATTTTGACGCTGAGAGGGCAATCAAGACATGGCAAATACTTATAAAATTTGGTGTAATGAGGCAGAATCTATGACCGAGATCAGTAAGATAGAGAATTATACTTGCAATTGTATTGTGAATATAAAAATTAGGCAAATCCAAAAGTAAATGTTTCACATCAACGTATGAATAGGGGGAAATTGAATAACTTTTTACTGATGCTTTTGATGAAGAATTATTTTGATCCAAATTGACAAAAGGTGAAGATCCAGGGGTGTTTTGAATCAAAAGATACAATGATGTCTCGAGGATGATGAATGTGGTTACAATGAGGCAGAATAGGAGAACAATTAGATATTTTGTTTCAATTTGTTTATATGTTATGATCATTTTAATATTAAAATGATCGTACAGGATACAGGCAAAGAAATGACTCAAAAATTTTATGTATGTAGGTATGTTTAGTCTTAGTTTAAGTTTTTTTTGGCTACTATGTTATGTAATAAGTACTACTATTCTACTTGGTACACAAGAACTTATAAATAGTATTCCAAATTGTGGTGAATAAAATTGAACAATTATTTTGTCTATTTTAAGATTCACACCCTATCGTAAACCACAAAAGTAACACCGCATTCAATACTCGTACCTACTATAAATAAATAAATTGTAATTTGTATTTAAATATTAGTCATTTTTATCCAAAAATAAAATCAATACATACCTTATTCTTTTCGAGGTAATATATTATATAGATAGTAGGTAGGTAGTAGGTATGTAAATTTATATGTAGATGATAAAAATTTGAATTTGAATTTAGATAAATAAGGATATAGATATGAATATGAATATGGATATGATTAAAATTCAGTTCTGCTGCTTTCTAAAAAAAAATTTAGGTAGTAATACGTAATAATGAAAGTTTTTTTAAAATGTAGGTATACAACAGTTTTAGGTATTAAGTTAAAAATGACTCAGAGGAATTGAATTTTGCATTGATAAAACTTTAAGTATCAAAAAAGAAATTTAATACAAAAAGATAGAAAATAAGAATAAGAACAATAAATGAAGTTTCTAAAATAGTTTCGATAATAATCGAAGCATTCGTAAAATTTTTGTACAATTTACAATAGCTTCCAAAAAATCAAATTCCAAAAAATATTAGTCAAGTTTTATAATAATATGGGTTATTGAGGGAAAGTAAAATAAAAAATAACAATGAAATAAGTAGGCAATTGACAATGAGAAAATTTTTATTATGGATAAGAATATGCTTAGGAATTTGAATACAATTACAATAAATTTTTTAACTCTTCGAACTTGATGGATCAAAAAATTGGTCAAAAATACCAAATTATAAATAATGCAAAGATATTAATATAAAATTTCTAATTGTAGTCGTCTCAGCTCGGAATTCAACAATAAACTATTGTTCTTAAATTATCGTATACTCCGTATATTTATAAATCCGATCAGTTCATTATTTTATAGATTATTTATAGTAGGTATATATAGTTCCTGTATAGTATTTATATTTATATCTATATCTATATCGCATGTTTATTTTATTCTTCACTCGATTGAAGAGTAAAAATAAAAAAGATATTATTTTAAATTGAATTACTACTCCAAACAGTAGGCAAGAGTGTGAAGTTAATTATTAATAGGTTTGCAAAAAACCTATAAACCTACCCAAACCAAAAATATCTTTTTACTCGTTATTTATGAATAATAAATGGTTATGCTAATAGTTACACTACACTTGAGTTGTCTTTACTTTGCACAATGTAAAATTAATTAAAATCGATATTAACTATAATTGTACTTTTAACAAAGAAACGTTGGGGTTCAAAAAATGTCCGTGTTTTGCAATCAAATCTAACAAAAAACTCGAAATTTAACACCATATTTTCAAACTGAACACCATATAATATAATAAGACAAATTAAAACAGAAAACTACCGATAAATACCAGCAAATTACAATAGACAAAATATATCTGAATTATTCTTGACCTATGGATTAAGATTAATCTATAAGTAATAAGATAGGATGTTTTGAAATATCTGATTTGAACCAATGAACCATATTTAATATACCTATAGACAGTTAATTTAATTTAATGACTTTTTAATGTCTAGTTTGCTAAGGAATGATGATAATGACCTATAGCATTTTCCTTGATTAATAGAAAATTACTAGACTAAATTGTACCATATATGAGTATGTAGTAAGTAATAATATAGTATATTATTCTGCTCTGTGATTATACCTAGCTAACTTTCAATACTAATACTACCTAATGATAATGATATAATAAACCTAACTAATTAATAACTAAATGTTTAGTCATATAATGTGATGCCAAAAAATAAATGTATTAGCTCACCTGAGGAACTTGAGTGCTTTTGCCACATCCTGTTTCGCCGACAAGTACCAAAGTTTGGTATTTTTCAAGGAGGTATGTAATATGATCACGATTTCGAAAAATGGGCAACTTTTGTCGTTGTTGGTCGAGGCTGAAGTTATGATTTGGATTGAAAATAAAAGCAGTTCCTGTATTTGTGTCAATATCAGGCTTGTCCTCTGTCCAACTAGATTCATCTTCTAAAATAAAAAATAAAAAAGTTAAAAAAAAACTATTCAATTTAATAAAACTACTACCTAGGTTTACCCCCTTCAAGATTTTATTATTATATGATCAAAATACCTAAAGTAAAAATATAATCCGTAACTTTTTTGAAGTATCTTGAGGGTAATTTTAATGTAAAACATAAATAGAATTAAAAAAGAAAAAGTTAGTAATCTTAATCTTAAGCCAAAGTTAAGACTAAAAAAGCCCTTATGACATGACTATAGCCCATTCCCGATTTGTATAATTAGTTTAGTAATTAATTAGCCACTTATCAATGTCAATAGGTATCTTTATAAAGTATAATGCTAAATCATCTTACTTATCAAAAATGACTACAAATTTCGAATCATTAGACGACAATAAAGATATATAACAAAACCTAATAATTACTATAATTATGTACTATTTATAATAAAATTTAAGGGTTTTAATTGTCAAATTAACCCAAGCATGTAGTTTTAACGATTACCTGAGCTGCAGTCTCTTGTACTAATTACATATGCAGCGAAAGTAAAAAGTAAAAAGACTTTTCTATTAATTTAATATTAAAATTAATTATGTAGAATAACCAGAACCAGCCATTAAACCTAGCCAACTTTAAATAGATTAAAAAAAAACATCCAAAGAACAAGAACAAAAACCGGAAATGAATAATTAAATTTTTAGACTTCAAGTACTTATTAGTACGCTTATCTATCGCATTAGAAAGTCTTAACATTTTAGAATTATGTACCTAATTTTAATTATGTTATTATTTTGTTAATTTTGTTACACATACCCAATACCCACTGACACTGATTGATTGATTGACAATAATGTACTTAAATAAAAATAAAGTTACCTTGAGGTTTCAGAAATGGCAATTTCCTTCTGGTTGACCCCGTCGATGTCATTTTTATACAAATTGCTTCTAAAATAGAAAATTAAGCTAAAATAATATCATTTTTAAAGTTAAAATAAACATTTATTGACTTTGAACTTTGAACTTTTAACTTACCAAAAATCCTTTAAAAGGATTCGAAAAATCTCAAACTAATTTATTAGGAAATCTCATTCATGTTTTAAGTAACTATTCACAAAACTCAAAAATCTAAATTACCTGATTATTCTGTAATTCAATATTAAGTAATTATGTACCTAATTAAATTTAAAAAACACAGAAAAAGTCACTTTTAACTTTTATGATTTTGATTGATTCCCTGATTGATTATTATTATTTTATTATTCGAATTCGAATTCGAATTCGAATTCGAATTCGAATTCGAATCGAAAACGAGAAATTCTTATCCTCGGCCGCTTTTGGCTCTCAATTTAGAAATCGTAAAATTTTTTTATTGGATTATGATGGGTAATTTGAGTGTTGACTATAATAATATCTAGAATCTAGAATCTATATAGAATCATTTCATTTCATTTCAGCTATGAAAAATCTGAAATTGTGGTTTTAAATTCACTAATAATGATACTTTTTTATACTCAAAAATTTGGGTGCTTTGCCTATGGGCTTAATTTATGTTTTTGGTCTAATTTTATGGTCTTATGTTTTAAGTTTTTGACCTAAAGTTACAATACATAAACATATGTACAATTAAATTTTTTTAAAGGAATACATGATAGTATTTATTAGACAAATTAATTTTAAAAAATTAAATTTTAATAACAAAGCTAAAGTAGATAATTAATTTCAGACAAAGTCTCGGTTGGTGGAAGGGTTCCACCAATTTCAATACTGAAAAAGTTCTTTGAACTTTGAGGTACGTTTCATTTCTTTCATTTAGATAAGTGGATTTGGTTATTTCTTTTCCAACTTTTTTGATAAAGGATTTGGGGACCAAAACCTCCAAGTGTCTCAAAACCCAAAGGAATGAAGAGGAAGTTGTCGCCGAGATTTTAATATTTTGAAGCTTTTTTCAATTCAGCGTTTCTTGAAGAGAAACCAGTGGCAGATGTGTTGAGGTAGGGTCGACTACAATTACATCCCAACTAAGAGGCGACCTTTGGACTTGGACCATGGAGATAGAGTTTCAACTCTTTTGCCATCGGATTTTGATAAGCCCGGAGGTTCTAGTTCTAGTCTGTAATTGTGGCCTGCGGAACCCAAAGCTTCTTCTGATGATATCATTGAGATTTCAATGTCTTTCGTGTCTGCCTTTGCTATATTTACAACTAGAGTAAGACCATGGTATCTATTTGGGTCGACTACAGTACATTTGCATTTGTGTACTTAATGAAATTAATTTAAAATTATACAAATTACAAATACAAATTGGCAAATATTAAATGTATAGATTCAAATTACAAATACATATTATATTAGGTAGGTACTAGGTACAATTTACATAATGTCTAGTAGGTCTAGTAGGTCTAGGTACAAATGTAGGTAGTAGGTACCAACTATAAACCCTTAATTGAAATTCTGATAGATAAATAATAAGTACCCTACTAGGTACTTGTTATGCTGAGTGCTGAGCTGAATCTGTAATCTGTAACTGAAATCTGATTCTGCTAAATTGTTGAATCATCAAAATCAAAATAGTTTTAGAGACTATGTAGTAGGAACAGGAACTGTAGGTAGGTCTTATTTTCCTTAGTCTAATTTAGAGATAGAAAAATAGAAATAGAATTTACTTTAATTTAAAATCAGAATTAGAAAGATGAAAATAGGATTCGTAATAGGGTTAGGTTAGGAATATGAATTGAAATTGATTTTGAGTTTGAATTCTGAAGTAAAAACCTAACCTATTTACCTATATTAATCTATTCGATCTTGCATTTGCAATACCTAACCTTATCCTATAACCTATAACCTATACAGACAATTTTATCAATAATACAAATTTAAAATGGTCATCAACATTAAACATACTATACAATATATTATGCATTATATGATGTAATGTAAATGTAATGTACATACATACGAGTACTATAGACAGACTATTACTCCGCAATTTTCATTCCAATTCAAATTTATTAATCCATTATTCACAAAAAATTTTATACAAATGCTTCATAGTAATATTCACATAGTTATGTACACAATGTATATCATACAACACATAAAATTTTAAATTAATCATCCATCATCCATCATCCAAATCCATATAATATCTTGCTTATCTTGAGTACTAGAGTTAAATTATAAATAGACAAATCCTTGGGTACATTTAATAATTTACAATTAGGTAGGTTAGGTCAAGGTTAAGCTAAGTGTACTAATTCTATTATCTACTATACAATTTTTACAATCAGATTTAAGATAATTCCATTTCCATTCCAGAGTGAGCTGACTAATAGCATCCAGGACTATCACGATGAGAGTGAGAGTGGCAAGTAGATGACCATTTTGAGCTATAGTTCCACCAGCGATCGAGGAAATGAACAAAAAGTGTCAATGCTCCAAAAAAGAGGAGGAAGCAAATCAAGATGAGGAGTACGAAGAGCAAGCATCTGAAGGGACAGTCGCCAAAAATTGATGCACAGAATGATGAACACCAACTGCAGAATCCACCTCGTTCTTCGACTAAGGGCGGGTATCTTCGACAATGTTGCGGCACAGGTATTTGCTGGCACTGGTAGGTGGGACAAGGGGAGGGGTAACAAGGTTGAGCCTGGACGCCTTGACTCCTATTTTTTTTAAATAAGTCATTAATTAATAAATTACTTGAGAATAAAATTGAATATTTAATAAATTAGTGGTTTTACGGGACACAGGAATATTGTCTGGAGTGAACTGTGACGACCCTAGACTCTTCACATATTTGTTGCTGCTGTTGTTGTTGTTGCCTTTGATCAAATCTTGGAGGATTTTCACAGTTTGATCGACGCCGAACTCCATGGTTGGTTGATGATACTTGTTGATCTTGAACACGACCAGAATGTGAGGCTGAATCGTTGGCCAGATTTTCTTCAGGACATTCGATGGAATCATCCAAATAGTCATCTTGTGGTGGTTGACTTGAGGAATGGGGAGCCATACTGGACCGTGATCTGGAAGATTGAGCACTCGAAGACCGTTGTTGTTGTTGAGATGGCGAAAAATTGGAGCTATTCAGGCTAGCATCCGTCCTACTACGACTCACGTTCGATCCCGACCCTTGCTGTTGACTTGAACTTGGATATTGTTGAGATTGGATCCCTGAACTTCCTCGAGTACTTGAGCTATGGACAGGACTGGACCTTTGTGACCTTGATGATGATGATGGTACTTGGGAACTATCTTGTCTTATAGAGCTTGAATTAGGTCTTCCCTCATGAAGTCTGTCTCGTTGTTGTTGTTGAAGAGCCCGTCTTTCTTGGCGTTGTTCTTCTAATGCGGATCTATAATTAACTCTACTTTCTTGCACTTGTCGGTCAATACCTAATTGAATGGAAGTGAAAGCTTTGTTAGGTTTCATCATATCAATAATATAAGTAGGTAGTAGGTACTTTTTATTATTTAATTAATAATATTTACCACTAGACCCAGTCGATGAGTCATTTGCTCTGGACCTAGATCCATACTGACCTATTATGAATATTCGATTTTTAGATTATATCAATTAGATTATATCTATATCTATATATGTGGTACATTAGTAATTAAATAAAATTTACCACTAGACCCACCAGATGAAGAGCTAACGCCGGCCGATGAAGTATTTAATCTAGACCTGGATTGACCTATTTGAAATAAAAGTTTTGTCAAATTAAATTAAACAATGTCTATTTCGTTTTAATATAAAATTTACCACTGGATCCTCCAGTAGAAGAGCCTAGTCCAGTAGAAGAACTATTTAACCCAGACCTCGAGCCATGCTGACCTATTTATAAAGAGAAGTATTTTAAGTTTCGTCGATCAAACCATAAGTGGTTCAATTAATAATATTTACCACTAGACCCACCAGATGATGAGCTGACACCGACCGATGAAGTATTTTGCCTTGACCCATGTCCTTGAAAAAAATGAAGGTTTTTATTTCGACAAATAAAAAAAACAATGCATAATCCATTAAATTTTAACAAAATTTACCACTGGATCCTCCAGTAGAAGAGCCAACACCAGTGGATGAACTGTTTAATCCAGACCTTGACTGACCTATATGTATAAGTTCTTCGATCAAAACATTTTAAAGTTCAATTAAGTTTAATAGAAACCACTAGACCCACCAGATGAAGAGCTGACACCAGCCGATGAAGTGTTTAGTCTTGATCTTGACTGACCTATTTGAAATAAAAGTTTTTATAAAGTTCTGTCAAATCAAATCAAATTAAACAATATCTATTTCATTTTAGTATAAAATTTACCACTGGATCCTCCAGTAGAAGAGCTTAGTCCAGTGGATGAACTATTTAACCCAGACCTCGACCCATACTGACCTATTTAAATAGATTTTTTTTTGATGATTGATCAAACCATAAGTGAATACATTGCAATTAAATAAAATTTACTACTAGGGCCACCAGATGAAGAGCTGACACCGGCCGATGAAGTATTTTGCCTTGACCCATGTCCTTGAAAAAAATGAAGGTTTTTATTTCGACAAATAAAAAAAACAAAGCATAATACGTTTAATTTTAACAAAATTTACCACTGGATCCTCCAGTAGAAGAGCCTAGTCCAGTAGAAGAACTATTTAACCCAGACTTCGACCCATGCTGACCTATTTATAAAGAAAAGTATTT
>JAQIXA010000126.1:0-61755 GCA_034699045.1 Nanhermannia cf. coronata Gr-Ori-00579 | reverse complement strand
AAATAGAGTCGATATTCGGAATCTGCGTAGCTTAATTAGTCTAGAACTGCAATAATCTCATTTTCGAAACTCGAAAATTTTTTCTAAGTTTTTAGTCATAAAGGCTCATTTCCAACCTGTCTAGAGTCTAGTCCAGTCCAGTGTTGTGTCTGACAAAAAAACGATACATAGGTAACGTAATAATAATAAAATACCCTACAACAAAAAATAACCCTTATTTAGACTCTAATTACTAATTTTAATTATAAAATTAGCAATTTAAATGATTTTATTGTACTAACCAATTCGCTGGTCACACTACACTTTTAGTTTTTAATAAGCATTTTGATTTTGATGTCAATTATGTCGTATTAATCGGTTATCAAATCAATTAAAAACGACGATTTTTCGGTCCGATCGTGCCTCTTGTCACTTTGGATTTGGATAATTAGTAAAATTAACTGGGGTAAGTTTTATACTTTAATTTTATGTCATTATTTCATTATTAACATGATAAATCATAATCTCATTAGATTAGAAGTTAATTAGAGTTGCGTAGATAGGTTAGGTTGAAGTGAAGTGTCCAGTGTCCCTTAACGGCTTCACTAAATGGGCAAGATATAACCTTTTGACCTTGGTCATAGTGACTTCCCTATTTTAAATTCATATATAGAACTGATCTCAACATAGAGAGAAAAGCATCTAGTATCTAGTCAAAAAGGCATAAATTATGTGGGAATGTGGAAGTCCTTTTTTTAAGGGGCCCGGCCCTTTATTCCTACAAAATCCAATAGTCAATACAATAGGTATATTTTTTACATTATCTTTTATTTTATACACTTCAATTTGATCATAATAATAAATAAATAAAAATAATGTAATGTAGCTGTAGAACCATATTAGATTAGTCATTAGTCATTTATTAGAAAGAATACAATTATAATAACATAACATAAAATATATCAGACGATTTCGATTTCCTGGAAATCTGGAATATCTAACTACTTTACCTATCTAATAATTTAATATTTACATAACATATCATAATTAGTAAATTACTAACTTACTAACCTTTTTATTGATTTTGAAACCTAATATTTTTCTTTTATTAATTTAGGGGTTAGATACGACACCATAATAGAATTCTGGAATTCTGAATCTGAATAATAAAATGACGTATCCAAATCCAATATATTGGATTGTTGCTGTACCCGACCCCGATCTCAGTTTTCATCTTAAATCTTACGGACCACGACCAACTTTATTCAATATATTAATTATAATAACAAATCATTTATATACACCCCTTCTCATAAAAAGGACTAGGCAGCTAGTTAAAAGGTACGTGATGTCATAATTTTTATGTTTTTTTCTTTTCTTATATTTAGTTATACTATTATGATGATGATTCAAATTCAAATAGGTATGTACTATGTACCTATAATAATAATGTAGATGCTGGTATGTATATTATTGTATATGTGTACTATGACTATAACACTACTGATATTGTGTGTTTAAAAAAGTAAAAGTAAAAACAGATTTTTCGGGAAAAAAGGTTTTATTTTAGAGCAAAGAATAATCATGGGGCAAGATTAAATGTGACATTTAACGTGAGCCATTTCCACAATCAGCATAGGTACTTGTTGTAACTTATCGTTAGCTAGGTAGCTTACAATTCAAGTGTACGTGTACAAGTACTCGTACGACCATAATTTGAAATTCTTCTCACAAGAGTCCATAGAGCCACAGGAAGTTTAGTATCCCATAAAAATATAATATAATATGTAGGGTACACTCTCATTCTCATTTCCTCAAATCTCAATTACAAATTTTAATTAGCCGCTAGAATGTCGTCAAAAAGTAAGACTTATTACTTATTTTATTATGTATGTGTTGTGTACTCTGTACTCTGCACTCTGTTATATAATATTATACAATATTAGTTATTTAGTTTAGACTAGGTAATACAATACAACTAGTTTACTAGAACACTTTTTTTTACAATGGGTGGATAAATAGGAATGTCCAGCTATTATTACAATTTACACTGATCACTGAATTGAAAAGGTACTAGGATAGGACTTGACTTGACTTAAATAATTAAGTCATCCCTTAAAATTTATTTTTATAATGCATTGTAATTGTAAATTATAGAAAAGTCAAATTCATAATTTCATAAAAATATCGAATCAGCGATAATAATACCCTATCCTATCTATTCATTCGTCTCATGAAATTATGTAAAAATTGTAGGCAAATGTTGAATTATGTTGTGACTTGTGATTGTGATTGTAATTGGGATTGGAATGATAAATGGGAAATCACAGTAATCTATACTATTATTTATTATTATTACCTAACTAAAAGATACATTATCTACATTTATTTATTTATGGTTCCTAAATCATGATTCGATGCATAATATTTTATAAAAATCCTTATGCTATGCTTTATATAACTGACTACTGACTGCTAGTATCTATAAGTATACTGGTAATTCATTTAACATTTATTATTCATCATAATCATTAGGTATATAGGGTACGTATGTAAAATTAGAATGAATGAAGTGAATGAATGAATTATGAGTTTAATTATAATTTTAGTAAGTACACTTATTCGTAGAATATCATAATAATTAAATTTAAGTTATGAATGATTGTTTGATTAAAAAATATTTTTTGTTGAGAGATCAAGGGTTAGATTTGACATATCATTCCATATTCCATATTCAAATCTCTTTATATTTTATTTTAGTTTTGTCTTGAGTTTGAGTTTTTATTTTTAAAGTATAGGTAATATAGATATAGAATATAGAAGAACCTATTTATATTTAGGTTTAGGGTGCAAGATAAATGGAAATGGATAATCTTTTCTTGAGCTTAGGTTTAAGCTTTTAGATGTTCAAGTTTTAAGGGTCATATGAGAAGGAAACTCTATCATTTATTTTTTGTCCTTTACTTGTTTCTTCAGAAAGGGTCTTTTACATTTTACATTTCTTATTCGAGTTCTTCAAAAGTCATCAAAAATCAAGAAGGTCTGTTAAACATATGGGTATCGTATCGTATCGTATGAGATTAATATTTGGTGCATACTGCATTACATTCAAGTAAGTAGTCAGTAATATTCCGTATTGTATTAACTGAAGGGCACGCGTACATTTATGACTCCCTTTTTTTTCCTGTTCATCTAACAATCTATATGGAATATGGATAAACCCAACTATGTATAGAAAAATAATTCTTTTAAATCTTTAAGTTTTAACTTTGCTCTGATTCCCTCGGCTTAAGAATTTACTTATTTAAGAACTTCTTCTGGAGAAGAGAAGAGACTTGCTCTTGCCTTCTCCTCAAATGACAAAAAGTCAAAAAGGGATTAGTTAAACTTGTTATACCTATACATACTTTATTTTAGCTAGGTCGTTCTTCATTAAACTCATTTAAAAATATGTTATGTATGTACCTAGTTCTTTCTTCTGCCTCATTTTCTTAATTCAATTCACGCATACAGTCGTAGAGAATAAAAAGCATTTATTAAAACAAGTAGGGTACTCTACTCATGTACCCCTGCTATTTGAATGACTGCTTTAATGCTTTACATTTATACTTTTGAGTTTGATTTTCTTAGTTTCTTCAAACAAAATCCTTAATAATAAAATAAGTTAGTCCCGGCACTTTTTTCCTTTGTTTTATTAGTTTATGTACTAACAACTAGTATGTATTTGACCTTTTGTAAGGGTATTAGTAGCATGTGGTGAAAGTAGGCAGGGCTGACAAGCCCAAAAACTAAAATTTTAGTCAAAAAAGCAAGCTTTTTAAAAGAAAATAAGTTCATAAAAATGAGAATTGTATTGCCTAATAACAATTTAAGAAAAGACTTGTTGTTGATCTCAAAATGTACAAATATAAACTTTTAGCAATTTCAAATTTGGGTAAGTACCCTACCTATATTTTATGACTTCCCATAACCATGTGCTATGTTTCTGTTATGCTGTCACTGTAACTAGAAATAAGTTCTATTATAAATATAAAACCGAAACTCTGCCTGGTCATTTTCATAAAAATCTTTAGCTATAGGTTCGTATAACAGAAATGACTTAAATTACTAGAGTACCTACCGTACAGAATAGAATACAATGTCAAAGCTGTTGGACATATATCATAAACTTGCATTAAGTTATGATTGCAAAGATGATCTTGTAAAATCTGAGATATTAAGAAATAATTTTGAAAAAGAATATAGATTTCAAGACAGTTTTAAGCTTCAAAGATCAAAGGGATAAAATTAGATCAAGCCAGGATTTGTAACAAAATCTCTAGATTCACTTTCTGAAGAATTTTCGACAAATTTTCTTGCTCATGATTCAGAATTTGAAAGAAATGAACTTGAATTAGAATTTGGGTTTGGTTTCAAAAATTGAATTTCTATAAGTTATGGTTAAAATTCTGCATTTGATAACATGTATTTCTCATATTGTTTGGTTTGGTGTTAATTTTTACAAAACTCCCACGAAGTAGTAGATTTAAGAGTGAGAGTGTCACCTCTTTGGACTTTAGCCAAAAAACTCAAAAAAAAAAACCAAATGAAGTTTATCTTTATATTTAAATGTGTGTCTTCATCACTGCGTAACTATTTAGATTTTTTTTCCAAGAAAGAGAGTAGATGGCTTAAAAAATGTATGTTTTTGGTTTCATCCGATGATACATCATGAGATTTGAACCGAATCCGGTTCTCTAAAAATCCGTTTTTTTTACCACAAAAACTAAATCAGTCTTTATTACATTCAAACACTAATGGTATATTTGTATGTTATGTAACCATGTTCTACTTCTTATCTAGATAGTTTAGTTTTAGTTGCATTTATTTTCATAAAAAAGTTGGCATACTTTATGCCTTGATGTTATGTGCACTAGCATACTACAAGTACTTACTTCTTTTTTCAAAAAACATCGACTATGACTATACTAATCTTAAGATAAAATTAAAACATCTCAATCTTGATAAAGGCTAAAGGTGGACTTTCTATTTTTAAATTTTAGGAAAATGTTTGCACATTTAAATTAGTATTTATATTACTAGAATCAGTAGGTATCTATAATAATATTCTATTTGAAAGAATATTTTCCTCATTTTTTTTATACCATTCTCTAAATTCCGGCATTTAAGATTAAAACTAAGAATTTTATTCCAGGCTTTCTTATACTCATGATCATGTCAGTCATGAGTTTTGCATACAAATAAACAAAAAGGACGTAATTTAATTTGTGTCGAGTGAAATGTTGAAGGTTCTTTTCTGAGGAGAAACTTTTATTTATGAAGACATTAGTCGTTTCATTCTGCTCTAAAAAGATAAAGACTTGACACTTTTTTATATCCATTTAGATTTAGATCGTAAATATCCCAAGTTTGAGATTTTTAATGCAACAAGTACGTGAACATGCTCATGTTGGTATAGCTTGACTTAAGGATTTAAAAAAGAAAATAAATGAGAGTTTTTACAGGAAAAAATTAAAATTATAAATATAGGGCGTTTTTTACAACTTTATTTAGGTACTTTACTTTGCTTTGCTTTGTGCAATGCTGCTCATTATGATTTCTCTGGAGGTTTTATAAAAACTCCAAGCCTCATTTAAAACCTAAAGTCTAAAGTTAGTTTTAAGAACTTTTTTCTCTTCATTTCCTCTATTAAAAAAATCATTCGGGATGGTTATTTTGGTAGATATCACTTCCTTTACGGATATTATTATTATTATTCCGTCTCTTGAATAACACTGAAGACTTTCCAACCTGCAATCTTTTGATTTGAATGAATTTTTTCAGACTTGACTTGACTCATTTCAACTTCCTCTTATTCATATCCTTCAACTCTTAATAGTGCATTTCACGGTGTACAAATTTAGAATTTATTTTATGCTGCTTCTGTGTGTAATTTTTTATGTACCTTAGCATATTTCAGTTCTGTTTCAGATGCCAGGAGAGGCAAATAAACTTCAATATGGATTAGAAAAACGAATAACACATCGCATTTTGTCTTGTACCAATCCAATATTAATTTTTCTGTCGAGAATTCAGGAATCAAGAGTATTACTAGAGTATTACTATAATGTAGTAATATTAGTATTACTGCTTATATTACCAATATTATTTCTAATTAAGATTCATTCTCAGTAGAAAGAAACTCGGAAATAGTGAACTAGATCCATAAAATTTAATTGATTGAAGTGGTTAAAGATTTGGATTTGGCTTTTATTTTTGTAAATTGTTAGTTTCGATAAACAAATACCTATATGGATTTACCTTCTTTGCATTTCCTTCATAATAATTAGACATGGAATGGATTATTTTAATTATTTATGAATCTTAACCTCAATGAAAAAGCTTTCTATGAGTATTGAGTATCCAATTTTACTATAGAATAATAGTTTTAGGTAGAAAATATTGGTAAGTAGGGTATATTATATTATACTATAAGTACATACTACATGCATACAGATAGTATCATAGTAATATACTTATATTGTAATATTGTATTGTATTCATAACTTAGGTTTAGGTTAAAGTTATACTATAATTTTTATGCTCGAAAATGTCTAGTATAGTGTGCATTTGTTTTGTTTTGTTTTATTTATAAAAGAATTACTGATAACACATGTGAGTATATTTTGAAAGTCAAGTAATTCATAGAAAAATAGTAGGTAGTAGGTATTGGTATTATTAGTACTACTCTATTAACTAGTAACTAGGTACTACGGAGTAGTATTAAATAGGTAGGGTACTACTAGTCGAGTCTGAGATTTTGAGCCATTTTGAGGGCCAATGTATGAGAGCAAGGAAAAAAGAACCCGTAGAAGTGTTCAGAGTTCAGACTCAAAACCAAAACCCAAGACTCAAGCTCAACTAATTTCTTAAGTATCTGTAGTATAAGAGCAGTAGAGTACAGTAGTACAAGTGTAACCCTCACAATCTTATATCTCTTTTCTTTTTATATTTTCTTTTTTAGTTGTTTGCCAGAGATTGAGCTGTTCAGAGAAAAGACTTTTAACTATGAAGAAAATTAGTAAAATGAAGAATAGATCAAAGTCAAGTACTAATCCAGTGACTGTTACTTCACTAGATATTCCTTTTCAAGGTAATTTAAGCAAACTTGTATTTAAGCAAATTACAAAGTATAAATAACTATGTCCTTATAATAAATACATGTACCTACTTTTATTTTATTTCAGATAACCCATCTTACTTTCTTGAAGAAAAAAAACAACCACCATATTATGCAAATAGCACCTGTAATCGTGTAGTTGAGAATAACATGACCTTTTCAACTTTTTTCAGTCCAAATTCCTTTTTCAATCGACAGAAAGGAGGTGCTGGACGGAGGAGACATTCATTCGCGAGTTCTTCACTTAATAATAGCAATTCTTTTGATGGTTATTTAAAACCGAAGGCACCACAACCACCTAATGTTGTCCTAGAAGTTGAAGAATGTGAAACGCATTTCTATGTTAACGAACAATCACCAAAATCAATTCATTCAGATCCAACGTCAAATTTTTCCTTTCTATCTCCAATAACACCACCACCTTCACTTCCAAGCAAAACCAGTAATAAAGAAAGAGCCCTAAGTCCACCTTATGAATCGCAAATTTGTTTTGTTGAAGTTTACACCCCCATATCAACAAGTTCAAATAATGACATTGACGAGGATGATGATGATGATGATACTGTTTTTACAACCAATGAAAATTCGAACGAGTCGACAGCCTCAACAATTACTGCAATTGCTAATAATTCATTTCTATCAAATTCTCCCAAATTGCTTAATGATAAGAATATTCCAATGCCTGTTCGTAAAGACTCTTTTTGTGAGCCGTATTGTTTTCTTTGTGCAACCAATTCATCAAATATCTCCAAAAGTGGTAAGTAATTTTAAAACAACTTTTTAAAAATAGTTAGTAAGTACCTAAAAGTAGTTTGTTTAATTAATACATAGTTCATAGTACCAGTGCCTAACATAAAAATAGGAATTATTTGCTAGATGTATTACATAAATGAATATTTATATATATTGAAGTTTAGAATGAAAATGATTGACAATTGAAGAGTAATAATTTAATAATAGAGCTATGTAGTATGTACCTAGTAGTAAAGAGAAAAGGCGGTGAAGATGTAATTTAATTCTGTATATTTGGGGGAAATAAGACCGTCGGTTTTTTGTTGCTGGCTGTATGTAGTAGAGTAGTAGAGCATATTTATTTTCATGGTATGGGAAATCCAAGAAAAAAGTAATATTTTTTCAAAGAAATACACCCTCATCGTAAGGTCACAGTAGAAACCGAATATCTTTAAGTTGTAGTACAAGTATTATTATTATAAACTTGATATTTATTAGTAGTTAGTAGTAGGTTACAAAATTTCATATTACATACTTACCTCAATTCAATATAACCTTCAATTTTGCCCCTTTCTTGAAAAAAATACATTTACAGTTAATATTATTTTAACAATGATATTTTATTCGACGATACGAAATTATGAATGAGTATCGAATTTACTAGAAAAAATCAAGTGAGTTTTGATCATTGAGATGTAATGTATAGTACGAGTAGAAATAGAAATCAATTATTTCTCATTGAGAACAAATATGAGTTGGAATTGGAATTGTAGTAAATTGTAGCCTCAAGTTGTAGTATCTAGGTACCCTAAATGTACATACTTAGTACATTCTAAATGTACATAAATGTACATTTACAAATGTACATTCTTAGTTGCATTCTCCTAGTACTAGTACTGATATGTATATAAGTAAGGCGAGTTATTATTAAGGGTACCTACCTTAAAACTTAAAGGGTACAGTATTCCTAGTATATTTGTATCGGATTACATTCTCAGTCTGTTTTTGCTCTTTTCGAATGCATCACAAATATATTCTAGTGTGTTTAATAGATTTATTACAGATGTGAATATTCAAAGAAAGAGATGCATTATTAGTATTAGAGTTTTGTTTGTTTTGTAAGGGTATGGTATAAATGAATGAAATATTGAATTCCCTACTTACTACGTACTATACTATCCGTATACCTATCTACATTTACATATAAGTTCTTAATATTTGGTTAAGATAGAAGGTCATTTTCATTCGAACAGTAAAAGTAAAAGAACAGAAGTTGAAATTGAGATTTATATAAATAAGTAAATATATTGCATGCATGTCTCTGTTTCTTAATTTCTATGCTTTATTACATTCATATTGAAGAAACAGATCGAGCCGGAAAAATATTTCTAAAGATAAATGTAAATAATTCTCAAGACAGACTTTTATTATTCTTACCCTTTTGACTTTGGCTCGAGTTTAGAGTTTAGGTCTCAAAATCAAGAGAAATATCGAGGAATATTTTTTTTTATTATTCATAGCCTTTAATTTTGTTGGTTATTTACAATTATGATAATCTTGTGTATAGATAGTAGTTAATACGCAAATAGCTCGAATTCAGATTTCGAATTCGATTCGATTCGAGGTCCAAGTGGAAATAATTTATATTTCACAGATTAAGGCTAGAGTTAAATTAAATTAATTATATAGAGTTAAAGGTAACAGAAGCAGATTAGTACTGAAATGACTGCCAGACTACTCCGTAGAGTCTACCTTTGCTGTTTGTTTTCGGGCCAACTCGAGTTATTTTTACATTTGTTCTCATATTATTGGTAGTTGGTAGTTGTACTCGTAGTTAGATAAAGACATTAAGGATAAAAATTTATATTAAAATAGGTTGGATAGGTACTCCAAAAGCTACCTATTCATATAAAATTTGAGAGTTGGCTTTACTTTTTGTTAAACATTTTTGTGTTTTCTTATCTAATCTAATTTAATCTCTTTTAAGTATTTAAGTATAAGTCTTTACAATGATAATGATACTTTGAGAAAAATGAATAGCAGGTAGTTAGTCGGGTCAGGTACGATTTTTTCAACATTTTATATAAATAAATATTCATTTAAATTTATAGTTATATTGACTCATGGGTTAACCTCAAAAGATTATACGTATACATTAGTTTTAAATCCCTTGTACCTCTGCCAAAAATAATGCGAGAAAGAAAGAAATATGTTTTATATTACTAGGTACATACTGCTGAGATATACAGTCCTATTCTGTTTTAAGTTGAAGTCCAGATATTCCCTGTAAGAGTTTTTTTTTGGTTTGGATTTTGTCTAAATTGTTTAGAATAATGCATGACATTTGTTTGCATTAGAATTTAAAATTTCCTGTTCTTCAATTTTTAAACCCAGAAAGGATTTTGTCTTGTAATAGTTGTAAGCAAAAAGGATAATGTTATACACGTAGTACACAAAATTAAGGATAATGAACTCGATCTGTGATATTTAACTGCTGAACCAGAACTTTATCGTATCTTCTACTAAATATTATTATTGAATATGAAAATACTCGGTGTTTCTTATACTTTTTTTTACTCACATTTATCAACAAAGTTTTTTTTTCGTTTGAATGAAAGTTTCTTGCAACTTCAGTTATTACAGCATTCTCATTCATTCATTTACATTCATTTGCAACATTTTGATAGAAATTGAACTTAAATTAAGATTTATTTAGTGTTTATTAATGGGTATTCAATTTAAGATATTCATAGTGAATTAGAAAAGAGTTTTAATTAATTTTTTTCGTATATTTCAGGGAGTCCAACAGTTTCGAATGATGTCGCGATAATCAAAAGTACCGATTGTTTCTTTTCTAAAAATGCCGAACGCTTGATGAGACAGTTTTTCGAGAATGCTGTATCAAATGAGAAGAAAAAGTTTAATATCTCGTAAGTTTATTATTTTATTACATTAGTATTGACTATAACTTATTTTACCTATTTTGTATTCTTGCAGTCACCAACCTTTTGATGTCAAAGATTTGGACAAAATTGCAATTTCTATGCAAATTCATTGTTCAAGAGTACAAATTGTAATCATTTCTCAGCATTTTCTCGATCGGCTGAAATATGAAAGTGAGGCAAGAAAGAAAATAAGCCCAATCAATCGTGTCTTACGTTCGAATAGAACCCTTGCTGTACTTGTGAATGTTTCACGTAATCATATTTTGAACTCGTATCAAGATGGTAAGTAGATAAGTTAATAATATAGTATTTTAATAGCTAATTTGATTCATTTGCTAGTGTTTATATACCAATTTACTTACTGATTTTTGTTATTTAGTTTTGGCTCGATTTGAACATTGGACATTTGTAGAATTAGAATCGACTTCAAAAATGGATTTTGATTTTGTTACCAACTTTTCGAAGAAATTTTTGCAAATTTATAATAAGGATAATCCTAAAGGGAAAGATTCAACATCATCTTCGAGTTCAAATAATTCTGGAATTGTTGCAAATACATTCTCTCTATTCCCCAAGAAAGCTTCTAAAGAACAACCCAAGGTTTTAATACTTCTCAAAAATCCAGTTGAAGAGGATGAAAAAATCGAGGTTTATCTGAAAAGGGGTAAAATTACTGAACAGGCTGGATATACTCTTCTGAATCCTTATAGTATCTTTATCAGAATCCCAGGTACGTCATATAATATTAATTAAAAAAATGTAATAATAATACTAAAAATTTTACTAATGGAATCATTTTAGAGTTGCTTTTTGCTGAAATTTGTTCTCTTGTTGAAGTGAGCGTGATCTTAAGTAGCCGATTAATTGGGTATAAATACCTCAAACTTGACAACAAGTTTAACAATCCAGAAAATGAGATGTTTGAAGAAGAGCTTGGACCTGGGGTTAGTTGCCAAAAATTTGAAATACAGAGTGCTTTAATTTGATTCGATTTGATATATTAATGTTTGATTTTTTTTTTACATTTTAGTATACAGTAATGGAATCACCATCAAGATCATCATCTTCAAGGCAGGATTCGAGATCAGATTCCGAGTTATCAAGCGAAGTGTCAGCTCTGAGCATTAGTAGTAGCACGAGTAGTCAAGAAAATAGCTTAAATAATTCTTATCAAAATGATTCATTTCTCAATTATGAAATGAATTATGACTTTCCTCGCTTTCAGGATCAAGATTATAAAATACCGCCAAGTATCGCACGACCTGTTGTCCCTAAAAAACCTATTAGAAAATCTAGTATTACTGCAGTTTAGAGTTTATAGTTTAGAACTTAGAAAGGTATTTTTTACTTTAGAAGTGTTAGTGTGTTAGCGGACCTTCTTTTTTTATTATTTGTATATTTTTATAATTTATACTTACCTTAAAACTATTAGGTACAGATTACTAGAGATTATAGTTGTAAACTAAAGTCTAAAGTCTTTTCACCACTCAAATAATAACATTAATTATAGATCAAAGATTCATATTAATTATTCAGTTAGCTATATAATTTCTAAAATACTTAATGCATACTAAAATACTTAAAATAATTAAAATATTTTTTGGTATTAGCTTAAGTTACATATTTCATATTTTGACCCCATCATACAATGCAATGTCATGTTTTGTATAATATAAAAATATAAACTATTAGATAGTGATAGTCGTATACATTAATACATTATTTTGTAATTGTAGAATACTCAGTTAATCAGTTAGTTAGTTATAGTACTGATAGGTACAACTTTTTAAATGTAACAGGTAGATATACTATTAGATATTTAACAAAAATTATTAATGATAAACATTTGAAGTAAAGATTTTTCCTAGTAAGAAATAAAAAGACTAGACATTTAAGACTTTTGTAAACCTTTTAATTTTAAACATCTATAGTCTATAGGTATAGGTATGTATCTAGTTGTTTAATTTTAGCTCTAGATACATTTTCAAAATTATGGTATCAAATTACTCGAGCAATTATAAAATGAAAAGGTTAATTATACTAACGATCGAATGTAAAAAAGTAATTTTGTAGTTTTGTTTACTTTATACTCGTATATCTTAATTTTATAGATTAATAATTCATAAAATAAAGGTCAAGATTTAAAATGTGAAAAGAGTCAACTACCTACCTAGGTACATTTTCAATTTTCTGTTTCTTTATGTTTACTAGCAGCGATATTTTATTTTATTTTAATTTTATCATCTCAATCGATCGATAAAAAAACTCTGGCTTTGTAAAGAGTTTGAATTTTTAATGCTATACCTAATACCTAGTTGATAGGACCGTACTTTACAAACATAGTTATCAGTTATCAATTAGGTACCCTATAAAGAGAGTTGAGTTTGAACTTGAACGTGAAAATCCTATTTCAAGGGACAATTTTAGGTCTTTTAGGTAGCAATCTTATGAAGACTTATAAAGAACTTGACTGTAAATTTAAAGTTGTTGAAGTTGAGACTACTCTATATATAGGGAATTAGGTAACTTATTAATTATTGTATTGCTCTTTATTTAGTCACAAATTGAAAGTCTAAAATACATCTCTGGAAATCGAGTTATCAAAAATGGAGTTTCTTTCGGTCATAAATTCATCTGTACCTATTATGTACATAGATGTAGAGTAAACCTTAGAAAATGATTTTTAAACACGTATTAAACGTACCTAACTCGTTAACTTTTTTTTTTAGAAAAATGTTTGTTATGTTTCTTATGCTAGTTAGGTTTGTATTAAAATATGTATCCGTACTCGTACTTTGGGTAAGTACCTACTGTAATTTAAAATTGCGAATTTCAATTTGCTTGTTTTATTCAATCAACTAATTGATTCGGATTCGGATTTGAAAAGTTGCTATGATAATATCTTGAATCATTAAATTAAGGTAAGCTTGAGATTAATTTGGAATTTGAGATATTTTTGATTTTAAAGGATGAATTAGGCAGGATCAGTTTAAAATTTTTAAGTGAGTTAGACGAAAAGTTATTCGAGTAGACCATCAAAAGGTGATACAAATGGAGGATTCTCAGGATCAAGGTCAACCCTTGATTTCCGAAGATGACTACCGAGGGTTCATAGTCTTTGTCCATCAAGCAGCAGGGTTAGTTAGGGGTAAGAAGACGCTTTGCCAATGGCTCGAAGGTTCACTCAAATTGTTGAAGATTAAATCAAACACACTCTCGATTGACACTCTGATGAAGGAATCAACGACAAATTCAACAATTCGGTCCAAATCGAAGAAAAAGAACCCAAAGATAATCATTCGTGCTCTCAAGTCCAGCTTGATCAAAAATCAACCGATACTTGCTTCACTTCTAAATCCTTCAGTTCAGCCACCAGTTAATCCAGTTAAAGAAGCAGCAGCAGCAGCAGCAAAACCACAAAAAACTACTTATTCAAGATCAAGACAGGTTAAAACAACTTTGAGTAACAAAACGTCTGGTCAAAATCCTCCACAAAATTGGTCAAAAATGGGAGCTGGTGTTGGTCAGAGTCAGCCAGTGATTTTGCCGATTGACACGAATTGTGTCCATTTGGGAGTTTTCAAAGCTCATTTGAAGCAAATGGGGATTTTAGAAGAGTTCTGTTGGGTCCTCATTGTTGAGTCTCATTACAAGCTGGTGATGGACATGGACGAGTTGGAGGAATTAGGTCAAGAGTTTTCGTTCAAACCATTTTGGATTTCAGCATACTCGAAGCAGAGTACAGAGCACTGTATCTTTGACATTGTCAACGAAATATTTGTCTATAAGAATGAACTTTTAAGGTAATCAATCAGATACATATAAGTAGAAAAGAAATAAGTACCCTACCTTTATAAAATTATTAGGTAATCAAGTTTCTCGGTGTATTTTATTTCTATACTCGTATTCTAATTCTAAATCTGATAATCTTGGTCAAATTGGTCTATCTATCGTTTTATCTTGGTCTGATCGTATTTTGGTCAAAACCAAAACTAGGTAGGTAACTGGTAGGTACTCATTTTTTACTGGAGAAAAATACTTACCTATATGTACCTGCTTTATACATACTTATGTGTTTAAATTAAAAAAGCAACCATTGGTCATTGCCATTAATCTTAATCTACCGAGTTCCTAGTAAAATTCTTTCAGGAATACAGAAAATCTCTAACCGAAATTCAAATTCATACCTCACTTTTTTTTCAAAAATTTTTCATAGTCCACCTATTTTGAACTTTTTCGGTATAGGTACAATTATACCGTACAATTGTATGTATCTAGGTATTCTGAACAAAATTTTCAGTTCAATGTCAATTAGGCAACATATTCAAATTCAAAATATGCAAATCACAAAATAAGTTCTGAAGTATCTGTAGTTTGTAGGTAGGTATATGTTGTTAAAATGTGTTAAACCAATGCATAAATGAGATATTTTGATTTTTATATCTATTCTACCTATATTTTTATCTAATACTGATGAATGATTTAATTTGATCTTTTTTAGAAAGAAATTGGAAGCTCTTCGAGCACTCAACCCAGCTGATATAATGTTCATCAGCTCAAATCTTTCATCAAAAATGTCCACAGCTGTTCAATCGAAACAACCATCATCGAGAAAATTTTCTCGATCTCGATCAAAATCTCGATCCACTATGAAGAAGGTCAAAGTTGATTCTCAAGTCCAACTGGAGGCATCAGAATTCGCTTCAAAGGCTCGGCTTAAATTCGGAAAAAATGTTTCAGTTCCAAAATGGACATCCCTGGCTCAATGCACTGGCACTGGAAACAACTCTGGTTCACAATCAAATGGTAAAAATCTCCGGACAGTGTTCAATAATGATGACACGGACACTTCAGACTTTGAATCTGAAGCTAATCCAGAATTTGGACAAGGATCTACTACTGCTGCACAAAACGATCTCATAAACTGTCTCGAAAAGTAAGTTACTTGTTTTAATTAAGGCCCTTTAGGCTTTAGGTGTGTGGGCAAAGGGCCTTAAAGCTAACATACCTATTAAGGTTTTGTGCGAGCGAAGCGAGCAGTAACTATTCAACTTTGCTTTCACTTTGTCTGTCAGTCTATCTATCTGTTTACTGTTTTTCACTTTGTCATTCCGAATTTGACATCCTTTTGACCCCGAAAAACGGGGTAACTTGTGATATTATTCAACTCTTCGCTCGCACAATTAATAATTAACTAAAGAGCAGTTAATTAAATACTTTACTAATAGCTATTTTTACTTCACTTAAAAGTACCAAGGAATTTGATGGTTTACGGTTTATGGTTTTATGATAAATTAGGTATAATTTGTTTTATTCAACTATAATATAATATATTCTAATAGTACAAGTAATAGATAGTTAACAACGACAAAAAAGAATATTTATTTTTTTCTATAATAATAAGTAATGATCTTTACATTTGAACAAAAAATATAATAAACTTAAGATACACTTATAAATACCTTCTATACCTATTACTTACTGATATAAACTATAATTTTTTAAAAAAAATTAAGGGAACCTTCTACACAAAAAATAAAAAAAAAACTACAAGTATCTATTTATAATAATTTACATAAATAATTTTTCTCTTATGTATTCTGAATAGACTTAAATTAATCGATGGTGTTGGTGGATCTGGTGGTGTTGGAGTAGACTCTAAGGTAATCCTGCAAGAAATGGACGAAAATTTGAAGAAACGGGTGGCTCTACTGATAGTTCAAGATCTTCTAAAAGATCAAGAAATGAATGAAAGCTAAATTTTTTGTGTAAATTCTAAGGCATAGTACAACCAGTCCTTAAACTTCAAATTACAATATATTATGTTTTATAGTAGATCTGTTACATTCAAATATAAATCAATATGACTTTACAAATCTTCTCTTTTTAACTTTTGTCTACCCGTGCTTGAAATTTGAAATTGAAATATGTATTGTATTATATAAATTGATATTTTTTTGAGAAAGATTTAACCTTTTCTCAAAAATGTTCTCGAAATAAAAATTCACTTTTTAATCCTCAGCTCAATATTATTGCAATTATCTAGAGATTAAAAATGTCTTGGAAAATCAAACCCTACAACTATACATTAGAATAGATTTAGGTATTATTGAACTACAATCGACACTTTGCCTGAGGACTTGACAAAATAAATTCGATTAGAATTCGCTAGAAAACTTACATTTTGGTAATCTATATTGAAATATTGCATTGATTTGAATGGACTATTTTTGGTTTCAAAAGTATTTTTTCTAAATCTTAAGTATTTTTGTAATCTAGTAACATTTTTCTCTAAAAATTTTTCCTTAATTCATAAGTTTATGGAGGGACTACTGTCAAAATTGCAAAAAACACATTTTTTAAAATGTAAATATCTTATAGGCCTGAATGATTTCATTTGATTTTGTATAAAATAGCGTTTTAAAAATGGCTTAAACATTAAAATAAAAGGTATAAAAATAAAAGTTAAAAAAAGCTAAACATTTTGGCTTAAAAAAAATGGGCTCATTAAAAAATACATTCTAAATAATTAAGTATTTATTACTAGTAGTACATAATAGCAATAGCCTACATTCCTAATTGTAAACTTGTTGTAACTGATATATTAAATCAAATTCTCAGTCAAAATAATTATAAATTTTATCAGTATCAGTATTATTAGTATTTTTTACTTTAATGAACAATTCATATTCAGCCTCTTTTGATATAATCATAAACAAAAATTGTAGACAAAATAAATAAATAAATAAATAAATTAGGTTTTTCTAAACTGTAACAGTCTCTACTATCATTTTTTTTAATGAACTTGGTAAATGTCTCTTTAGTTAATGGAAAATAGTGGTCGTGTTTTTGCATGTTTTTTTTTTTGAAATATTGTTGATATAATTTCTGTGCACAATTACATAGTACCTATATAATTACCTACATTATAGCTTGAAAATTGAAAACTACATTTTTAAACTAAACTAATATGAAATTTCTACCAAATTTCTAGATATATGTAATTTATTCTATTCTAGTTCTTTGAAAGTAGATATCAAAGAAGGTCCAGCCTTTTTTTACAACAATTTTAGCAAAAATTAAACCCATTTTTCATAAAGTACTGATAAATATGGGTAACTTTTCATTCTTTTTTTAAATTTTTTGAAAAGGTGATCAACACCTCAATTTCTAAAGATTTTTAATAAACTGATTCTTAAGCACTGTATTTAAGGTGCTCAAGTCTCAGTTTTGTAACAAGATGTTTAATTATTCAAAATGGAAGATTCTAGACAGAGCCAAGCCGTACGTGGGTGGCTTTCATAATAATTTAAAGGGGATACAATATAACAATTACACTAATCTTAATTTCTTGTTTTTTTTCCAAATCTAATCAACCTTTTTAAATATTTAAATGTCATTTTCAAAGCTTTCTTTCTTACTACATAGATAAAATGAATGGAACAAAGGTAATTAAGGTTCATTTATATAAGTGTGCACATTAAAGATTTATACTCAAGTACAATATCTGTACGAGTAATATTTAAAATATCAAATCGATTTGCCAAATATTTGCTGTACATTTATATCAATACTCGTACTTAGGTATTTAAATATCAGCAAGAGCTTGTTTGTTTTTTGGAGAATAGTTATACGAATTTTTTATGTGGAATTCGGAAATATAGAGATCGATTTATATGGCTTATTTAGTGTAGATTTAAACTAATCGCTTATGATTCTTACGAGTAATTTAAATACTTTTCTCTTAATGAAATAGTCTAATACATATTGTAGAATGAGACCCTTTATAAATTATATCTATTTATATTTAATAGTTGTATGAATAGACTATGCCTATCAGATAAATACAAAACAAACGATACAATTAATTATAATAATAATAAGATATTTTTTTCTGGCATAAAACACACGAAAAAACATACCTATCCATTATTAATGCTAATTAGAATTTTGTAGAATTCTTAAAACCTTCGAATTTCAATTAAAGAGATTACAATGAAAAATTTTGATAATGAAAAATGGTAATACTTTTTTTACTTTTCTATAACGTACCTATATCATTATGTAGTGTATTTATCAAATCAGTAAGTTTTACATGCTGCTTAACAATAGTGAATTTACAAACTTGCCGATTTAACAAAACTGAATCATATAGGTATGTTGGTAGATATTAGAGATACAAAGAAATGGAAAAAATTATAGATAATACTAATTGAGAAAATTGGCTCTTAAAAAATAGGATAATTTGTCTCACTATTGGTCTCTCGTAAATATCTCTTTCGCATTCAAGATTTGATTTTTGTGAAAGATTATTTGATTATTTCAGAATTCAGAAAAGGTTTTTTTTAAGGGGTCATACAAAGTAACTATCAGTATAAGTGGTGTTAGGAGTATAACAATTATTTAGAGTCGAATTAACTAGACTTAAAATATTACCTACTTAACAAATCTAATATTAACTAGCTAGTAGTAGGTAGTATTATATTATTTTGATAATTACCTTATTCTAATAGATAAATAATAAATATAGGATATCTTAAACACTCTATAAAATACAATAGATACAATATAGTATGCAGTTCTCAGTTTTTTACAAATAGGTATTATACAGGTTGATAGATTTAGTTTGATTAAATAATTTTACATAACTAATACTATTAAATATTTGTTTGATAACCTATGTAAATATAGTAGTACATGCATGGTACTATTACATAAGTATGAAATACGGACAGTATAAGGGGGTAATTGGGGACAAAAATAAATAAATAATACTTAAAAATACTTATATAAATTATCTAGCTAATTAATCATTTAGTTAGGCTAAGCGGAGGCTCAGGCTTTCAGACTCATTCTGCTGGTGATGGTGGTACTGTAATTGTTGTGGTTTTACTGGCGTCCTACTCAAGTGGATCTCTGGCAGGTCAACCTGAGAAAAATTCAAGAGAAAAATTATTAATTATCACAATTAGAAACTATTACAAGTAATGAAATAAAAATTATACAAGCTCAACTAACTACAACCAGTAGTAAAATGCATCATAAGATAAGCATAGTAATCATAATCATAAATACAGATTTCAGATTACAGATGCAAGTAATTAGACTCTAAAATTTATAGAAGTACTTCGAAGAAGAGAATTAAGCAGCTGGAAATAAAATAAAAACATAAAAAAACTTAAATTGCATCTAATAACCAATATTATACACACTACCAATACTAGGCACTTCTAGTACCTATTTATTATCTACCTATGTACTATTAAAACTTCTCAATAATAAATCATAATTCTGTCTTGTACTACTGTACTACATGCATGCTTTATTAATAGATAGTTTTATTAGCTAGAAAGCTTAATAAGCGTTCAAAATTTCAATTTCAAAGCATTATCTAACTTCCCAATTTCACTTGAAGTCCAATTGGGTTTTAATGAAGTAAAAGTAGCAAGTAATCTTATGTAAGTAGTCAATAAGTTTAGGGTGTTCGATCTGGCTCGCTGATTTTACAAAAAGGTTAACTTTTTAATTTTTTTAGACACCTCAGCAGAGCGACAAATGTTTCTTGTACAGAGATTGCCTTGGTACCTCTGCCGGTGGTGGAAATAAGTCGTCCATTTCGACCTCATTTCGACCAATCCCGCCTCCTCCTCCTCCTCCTCCACCACCACCAAATCCACTGCTTGTGATACTCGGTGCTAAACAACTTCGCCTCCGAAGTGTGTACAGGGTGACGGGGTACACTTGACGATGGATTTCATCGCTCGTGTCACTTCCACTCCGACTTATTCGGCCAGTACTCTCGGCAAAATACATTGGTAGATTGTTAAACGATCTTGAATTCATTTTATTCCGAGTCTCATCTCTCAGTTCACCCGTCCCCACATGATTCTCATGACCATTTTTCCCAACACCGCCACCAAAAACATCCGGGTCATCAGAACTTTCCTCTGAGTCACTTTTGGCTCTCAAAAGTGTCACCCTTGGATTCGATGTTTTCATTAGTTGGTTCTCGTATTCAGTACATTCTTCAGCCGGTACTGTTAGACATCCAAGACCGAGGCTTACGAGGATACTCCGCCGTCTCAGCGGCTGAGGTGTTGGAGTAATCCTTCCTCTATGATCTTCAAAGGGCCCATCCTTATCAAAGAAAGTCGCATAAAGAGACAGATATAGAGGTAAGGTAGAAAGAGAAGGTAAAGGTAAATCACCACAAAAGCATTTAGCTCACAAAAACCCTATATCAGGTCATATAACCTGTATAAAAACCAAATTCTACAATCCCAAAATCTAAAATAAGTTAAGATTTGATTTTGATTTTGATTATTAAGATTTGTTTCTTCATTGTACTGATACTGTATGCTCATGTTTTAGAACTCGTAATATCGATTTTGATGAGCTTTAAATAGTTGAGCTATTCTTGAAATTATAGATTTTGGTTTTTATTATGGTAGGGGACCAGTCAAAATAAAACAAGACAATTAGCTAAATTCAAATACAATTAAACGAACTTACTTGAGGACTACTTTGTCTCCTACTAGATGACTCAAAATTATCCCTTAGATTGGACGGACTCTGGATACTTTGGCTAATTGTATTATTAGTTGGAGTTTCAGTTGCATTTTTACTATGAATAAAGGCTGGGCTGCTGGTCAGGTAATTTACACTGAAAGGGCGTCTCTTACTAGACTCGATACAGAAATCAACTTCATCAACTTCTCGGCCAAACCTGGAAAAAATGACAAATACTTTAGAACCTAAATCCAAACACCACGACAATTCAATCTTCAATATCAGAATTCTGAGTCGAAAGAAAAATAGATTTAAAAAAAGTATTTTAAGTATAAACGCACGTGTTAGTCGATTCTGGCTGTAATTTCTTGAGCTCGGATCTTCTCCTTGAACGAACGTATAGATAAAAGCAAACGATGACCATCAGGACAATTATAATTACAGCCCCTGATGTAATACCCGCTTGTTCCAGCATTGCTCTTTGCTTGGACGCTGTAATCGAACAAAAAAATCATAATTTCATTATTAAAATATCCCTTTAGTGTTAGTGTGAACTATCCAAGAGTATAAAAAGATATTAAATTAAAGAATTAAGTATAAGAATAGCAATAGAGAATAGCAAAAGCAAAAAGAGTTAGAGAAAAGGCCATAATAATAATAAATAATTCCACATGTCGATTGTCGGCACCGCGACAAAAAGACCAAAGACAAATTTAAACTTGCCTTTTTCCCCGTCACTTATTCCCCCTTTTATTATTATTATTACTATTATTTAGAGATTTTTATGAGTTAAAAAATTGAATCTTTTTTTTACGATTATGACGACTCCTAAAACCTCCAGAAACTCAGGTAAGAAAAGAGTTTCATAGAGAGAGAGAGAGATTTTTAATGTAAACAGTCGTGCCTTCGACACGAAATAATTTTTCTCGCCTCTAACTTACATTATAAAACTCGTAACTATTTATTTATAGTCATTCTTAAATCATAACTTTAAGGATAAGTACATACAACATGAAAGGAACCACCATCCACCACATATTTATTATTATTATTATTTCATTCTTCAGATTCTCTCAAGGATACTTACTGATACTAGTTAGTATCAACCAATACTATTGGTAATACTAATAGTACATAGTACCTACAAGCAGTCGTTCGTACATACCCCATTATCAAATTTAAAAAATATAAACTATAAAATAAAGGACTGTGTGTGAATGAAATCTTTCGAGATTTCGAGATTTCAAGTTGAAGGTTCCTGAGTAAACAGAGGAAAGGATTTTTTTTTCGTCCAACACCCGATGCCCAAGTACTATGGAGTACTTATACATACTTATTCAGATACATCTGAATATTTTCATAAGTAAGTTCAAAACGCACTTTTAATACTTTATTACTATTTCTAGACCTTTCAAAGGTATTTTTAAACACTACTACATAATACTTCTTAAGATTTAAAATCAATTTGAATTTGAATTACATTCCTTTATTCTTTATACATCATTGCCAACCAAATACATATTCTGAAATATCAAATTATGATTAGGATTAGTGAGTATAAGATCTTTTAATATAGGTAGGTAAGTAGGGTAAAGGGCAAAGGGTATTTTGATTCTGAACTTAAGAAAAGGAAAATTCTGAACTTGGTTCTAATTTCTTTGTTCTCTGTATCTAATCATAGCTTACTTTTATGATCAGGACCTTCATCTGCAATATTATGAAAAGGAAATTTTAAAGAATTATTATTTCTACTATCCACATCCATAGTAGTAGTAGAAGGTAGTAGTTCCAATCTTGTATGGGATTTTGATGATCTCTTAAGATCTGAAGATACTGGTCGGGGTGGCGGTAGGTGTACTTTTTTACTTTTCAGGGTAAAGGTTAAGGATGTAGGAGTTGGTGGGCTTGACTTGGACTTGCTCCTGCTATTAAAAAGAACTGGATAAGCTGGCAGTAGCGTCCGTGAGTCTTGTGGCAGACCTTCTGCCCATAAAATCCACCATGAAAATAAAGGTTCACAAGTTTACATACATGCATATACATAAAAATTGATAAGAGCTTGAAGATTCGAAAAGTGAAATAAAGCATGCTTACAAATAAACATGATTGCAATTTTTTGCTCAATACTTACGTAAATATGAGCCATCTAAATCTTTGAATTCGCACCGTTGGCCCATGTAACCCTCAGCACACCTAAAAAGATTAAAAAAAGAAAAGTTTTTAAGAGTTATTCTTAAAGTGAGTATATTTATGACCCTTTTCTAATTTCAGTAATTTCAACTGCATTAGTACCCTATCCCTACTCTCCATAATTTTGTTTTAAAAAAGAGTTGGTTAAAATCGTCGGCGATTGAATTTATAACAACAAGATTCTCTTATTTTTTTTCTTATTATAATTCTAATCTATGTATGTGTAGATACAGTTTTAAATATGAATAGAATAGAATATAATGGAATAGGGTTTCATATCGTCGTAATTTATTTATCTAATTTCCTCATAGAATGGGGAATGTCGATAATAGAACACAATTTTTTGAGAGCTTAGTCACACCCCCATAATGAATAATATCCCTTACCCAACATATCATAAGCCCATCTCTAAAGTGTATAAAAATGAGTTTTTAAGCTTTTGCCTCGCCATAACTCTCTCTCCTTTTTGATTTTGGGGTGGTTCTACAAGACTTGCTGGAATTTTAGCAATAATTAGGAATATCCCATTTAAAAAATACCTTCGACCGACTTCTGTCTACAACCAGAAAGAGCACCCTTTCTCAAACGAAAAAAAAATCCAAATTGTTTCTTACTATCAAACAACCTATTAGTACTCTATCCTAAAAGATATTTGTAGTCGGTAGTAGTAGTAGTAGTAAATTTTTAAAAACAAAAACCCTTTTTTAATAATTATAAGAACTATCTGTAAGTACTAGTAGAACCTAACTTTACTTGACCTGAATTTCAGATTTCAGAAGATTAAAATCCAACAAAAAAATGGATTTTTAGTCTTATAAACTAACTGACATTATTAGATTAATGATTCTAAATAGGTATATGTACCTAGTTTTTTGAGAAAAGATAAAGTTTATTTAGTTTTTGGGCGATGTCGACAAATTCCTCAAAAAGAGATGACAAATAAAATAAAATAAAATACCTTATACTTAAACTTTAAATAATTGTACAAAATAGATACTATTACAACTACTAGTAGTAGATACAAATACAACTAACGGGATAATCTCTTTTCAATTTCTATCTACAATGAATACTAGTAGGGTACTCGTACAAGTACAACTAGTATAAAAGTAACAGATAAATTTACTTTTTCTTCAAAAATCCTCCGAATGTTTGTCTAATAAGTCTTCACTAATTCTGGAATCTACACAAAAAAAAGAGATTTTTCTATGAACATAGGTATCTAAAGGTGGCCAGCAAAGTTCTTCAACTTTATGAGGAAGAAAAACATGCTCCGCATACGTTTTAACGGATTAAAGATTTGTTTTTGAAGGGAACAACTACCTGCCTTGCCTAACCTTACCTCCTTGCCTTCTGTACTGTATTATCCAGCATTCACTTACTGTGGCACTGGTAAGGTATTTTAGAAAATTTTGAGATAATTCAGTATGACATTCAAGTATGGGATATTTGTATTTAAAACCACCGTGTATCAGTATATCTCAAGATTAGCTCGAAAGTATCTCCTAAAGGCAGAGAAACCATTCATAGAATAACTATTACTACTATTTACTTCTACCATTCCGTACATACAATATGCCAAGGTATAATGTACTATGTACTTAGAATTAGAAGAGAATTTTATCTGCTGTTTCTGTTCTGTTCTGGTTTAAGTATTTGAATTCAAATACTTGTCTCCTTATTATTATTCTCGAGTAAAGTAAAAGAATTATACTATTATTCCATATTATTTAGTAGGGGGTATTATTATTATATTATTATTATTTAGCCCACCACTATGTGTATACTTACACTTACATACAAATATTATACCTATCAGTAGGGTACTACTACTACTACTAATACAAGTATGTTTAAACCTTATCCTTATCTAAACTCGAAAAATTTAATCCTCTTTAGCCGAGAACGAGAAGGTGGAACCGAAACATATATGCCCAAAAACTGCATTGTTGTCAATTGAATTATTTAAACTTTTACTCTTATTTAATACTACTGACTATGTACTACTTACTACTACTACTATACTACTAGTATAATGATAATAGGCCCAAGTAATAGCCATAGTTAGGCACATTATACTCATTTTAAATAAATTCCAGACGCATATTATATAGTTTGTCGAATAAAATACGACAATAAGATTCCAATGTGAGACCTACATAAATACTTTGAGAGGAGATTAAGTGAGAAGTTACTTCTGTTCTGACAAATACAATACATTTTTAAGGCCTTATAACTCCCTTCTACTTAATATTATGTACGAGTACTAACTACTACTATTATCGTATAGTAGACCTCACAAAAACTCAAAAACTGTCTGCTTTTCCCTCTGATATGCTTATTACCTAGTTATATTAGCTAGTCTAGATTATTCAAAATTTCTTTCGTTAAATAATCGTGGGAGAGTCTTGTCCTATCTACTTAAAATATATAGGTATATTCAAAGATTTTGTACTCACTCGCAATTATAGAGAATTGACTCGCCAATCTTGACTAGAGAAAAATAAAAATAAAACCATTAGTAATGCAATTTATAATATTACGCCTAATTAATAAGCTTACCCGTGAAACAAGTAGCACCGTTCAAACAATAATGCTCATCATAATCTTGCGGACAAGTATACGTCTACAGAGGAAAACAATAAAATAAGTCATTAAATTCTCAAAATCCAGCATTATTACATGACATTTGAGTTTAGTTTGTGAATCAAGTAGGTACCTGAATTGTAATATTTGGCCTTAAGGTTGGACTTGGTGGCCTAGGTTTTGGTGTAGATCGACTCGAACATCCATCTGGAAATAAAATAAAATAAAGGAAATACATTTATTAGTCATTTGACATTAAGATAATTCATTACACAAGTAATAAGTAAGTAGTATTAGAATACTTAAAATAAATCTAAAATCACATGCTCTACAACTAGTGCATTGTAGTTGACTTGTGAAAGAAGCACTTAAGCAATCTTATCAAATCTATTTATAGTCACAGCTTCCTCTCACAAGCACAAGTCAAAGATCATTCTCAACTCATTTGATACACACATACTGGTCAAATCTGTCTAACGGTCACCATACGGTGACCAAAAGGTGAAAATACAAAAATTTCTCATATTCTCTTCTGTTTGCCAGAGAATTCGAAATAACAATACTCAAGAGACTCACTTCAAGTATCCTACTCTTACATACTTATAACTTGAAAGTGAAACAAAAACTCCAAAAACAAAAAACCTTAAAGTATTTAAGCAAGCACAATTTCGGACCTTTGCCTTTGACGGCCAGTTGGTGGCCTAAAGAGTAGCATGTGCATATGCATTTGACTGGGCTATTTAAAAACTTATAGTCATATAGTAGTAAGTATTTAAAGGTTTAAAGGACCAAAAAGAACCAGAGACCATATCTAACAATTAAAATAAAAGTACAACTGCATCCGAACCTTGATGACCCTCAAGCTGAAATTTGATATGGTAGCACGCGAGCTGGACAAATTCAAATCCAGCTGAAAATTCTCGTTTCAAAAATACTACATACTTTCTCTCTACCATGCACAGATATTGGGCATATCTGTACTTATATATTATGTATTTCGAAAAAAATATTAAATCTTTATGGTCAAACACCATACTTGAGCTTTTGAACGACGGTAACCTTATAGCTTGAGCTCGAGCCATAAATACACATTATAGTAATAAAGCATCAAACCTAATGGAAAATGATGGCCAAAGAATTATGTTTCCTATAATATATTGACAGTCAAAAATGTAAAAATTCAAAAAGTACACCAACATAAGTAGGGTTAAGCAGGCATATGAAGCAGCGGTTTAAATTTAAAGCAAAGTAAAGAGCTCAATAATAGTAGTACCATCATAGTAATAATAATCCGGAAAAAGGGGAAAAATCGACAGATTCTACTTTCAAGTTCAACAAATAACTAGAACACTAAACTGGTCAGACAGTTGTACGATCGAGCCTACCTTGAAAAATCTTGGAAAACAAAACATCCCTGTACCACTGGTAGAGTAAGTACTTTTAGTATGATCTACATTTATCTATCATGAATAGCTAACATAAATGTATCTAGTTAAGGTATTAGAGCCGGCTTTTATAGCCCAAGGGCTGGCTCAATTAAAAAAAGGCACGAGCCCTAATTACATATTCCTTATTCTTATATACCTGCCATACTGCCTACTATACCTACCTAATTCCACTTGGCTTTCAAAAAAAAAACCTTTAAATGGCCCCTATACAAGGATTGAAAATAGTAGTACACCTACATAGCACGGACAGTAGGTACAAAAGGGCCTTTTAATCTTATCCTTATGAACTTCAGCTACTCCTTCTGTTTCGCCTATCTTTTAGTAGCAAAGGCCAAAAGGTCTTATACCACCATCGCATCAGACCAGCTAAATATGTATCAAGTATGTATATTAAAAAGTTATAGTAAATTTTTTCACTCAATCTCATTCTTCTATACTTTACAGAAGAATCTCTGAATAAAGTATCAAAAGTCTCTTTATAACCTATGATTCCTACCCATTATGTACAAGTTTCACTGCCAAAGATATTAAAAGTTACACCAGATACCTTTGTGCTGTAATTGTACTTTAAGATGAGCTCATATCATACAGAATAGTAAAAAAAAAAATAATAATAAAGGTGAGCTTCATTTCTAAATTCGTAGTTCCAAAGTTTTTTCAAAGTAAAAGTAGTCTCGGTCTGATGCTCCAACTCCATTTCCCCCTTTATTTCACACGTCCTTTTCCATATACCTACATACTACATACATATCCTACCACCTACCTACTTAACTTACACATACCTACATCACATCATAGGTACCTATATTTTCATATCCAGATCGAAAAGAACAAAATACCTAATACCTACTAGGTACATATTATAAAATGTAGATATCTGTCCATATGTGTTCTCTTCGAAAATTTTATAGCATTTAGCTCTAGAAAGCTATTACTACTACTACGGAATACGGATAGTAGGTAATATGTAATAGAAGGCAGACAAGCTTAAAGTTTAAAATAAAACTTTGAGCACCTGGCTTTTCTACTACACTACCTACCTCCAATCGTAAGACTCAAGGAAAGTAAAATTATTCTTTATATAACTATTACTACATACTAGTACTAACAGTATCCTTCGTACAAATACAACAGACTGAACTGACTGACCCAACATATCATCAAAAATACAAGAATCGAAAATGTTGATGAAAAAAATCCATCCTACCCCTTACACACTAGCACTATCAGTCCTAGTACCTAGTATATAAATTGTCTTAAAAACTTTCAGATCTCATCTAGATATTATTTATTATTCAAAGGCTTTGAGAATCGGTTGAACCGGTGCTACTAAATATATATTAACTAGACCCAACTTAACATTAAGTATTAAGTACCCGAACCTACCTACCTAACCTTACTTATACTTGATTGTCTGAAAAGAAACTGGACTTGATTTCGAGAAAAAAATACCCCTCATACTTATACCTTAGAGAACTCGAAAACTCGAGCTCTGTCGCGTGGCAAAGTAATTCAAGTCTAACTGTTAAGAGCTTTTTTATATCATTGAAAAAGTAAGTAGTTCCAAGTACAAGGCACTACTAATAGAAGTAGATACTTTTACCTTCTTCTTCCAGAGTAGGTACTAGTATGTACGAGAGTTAAATAAGAAATAAATAAAATCCTTATTCCCTAATTATGTCCTTCAAAAAAGTAGGAAAAAAACTAACCAGGAAGGGTCTTCGGTCTTTGATATACTCTACTTACCACTGCCAGTATGGAATACTTTGTACTTAGGTACCCTACTTATACATCTACTCAATATTTTTTCCTCAAGTAAGGTTGCATATCTTCCTGGTAACCATTTAAAATTATTGTAACTCTCTCATATGAATATGTATATATGGGACTAGTGTCTATCTAACTATACATATAGTAAATGGATGTAAAGGAAAAACTAAAAGTTTTTCAGAATAAGTAACAGCTGTTTCCTTAATTCCATTCTACTACTAGGACATAGTACATCCAAATCCAAAGTACACTAACCATAATCCCTTGGCACTACTAACCAGAGCCAGAGACCAAAATAATAGTCACATATAAATAAAATTCAATTTCACATTTAAAGTATTTAAACCCAACAACATAATATACAAGTCTAGTTCAAGTCAAAACCTTCATATTAGCCAAATAGACATCTAAATGGGTAAATGGTTATAGTAAAACCTTAAAGTTTGAGAGAGAGAAAAAACTCAACCCCAAGTGGTACTTAGCATACTGATACTCTTATTTATTGAATTCAAAATCTATAACCTCATTCAATTCATCTGCAAAACTTCTTTCTATTCTCTTCAGAAGAAAACTTTAAACAATTTTTTGATGAATTACTAACACTATTACTATCAGTACCTACATTATAATAATGTCTTATCGACTTAATAATATTAACTTCTATTTTGAATTATGAATGGCTTCATTACTAGTATCCTACACTTGGTAATTGGTATCAATATCTTGTTCACCCAGATACACATTTTGTTAGTAATTGAGAAAAAACCTCGAATTGTTCCGCTTTTTTTTGCCTTTCATAAACATAAATAAATGTAACTTGTAACTCGAAAAACTCCGCCCAGTTTTAAGAGATATTGGTTATAGAACAAGAAAAAAAAGTAAAAAGCCAAAGAGCATTAAATTAAATTCATTTTGTTGGGAAAAATGAAAGAATAGAATTATTATTGAGAAGCTCTCTCTCTCTTTCTCTCTCTAAATTCTTTAAAACTTAGTTTATATGAATTTTGAACGCCCATCTCAAATTACAATTATAAATCAACCGAGAGGTCCAACTTTGACTCAAATCCCAATTCCAGTCGTTTGATTAGCTTTTGAGAAAAGTAGGGTACTACTCATCGTCAGTCAGGTTACTTGGTCAAATCATTAAAAATTTCTACATTGAGCTAGAATATAAAGTTAGATACCTAATTAGCTTTAATCGATAAATTATTAATAAGCAAGCTTATAATAGATACGATATACATATTTAGATTATTTTTTTCAATTCTGACATTTCGATCCTTTACTAAAAGTTAGATATGGAATAGGGGTAGGGGTAATTATAAAAAACTCGGTGAAGGCTAAATAAACTGAGCAAATTTATCACAAACAAACAGACCAACAAATGTAAGCCAGGTGATAGTGTTTAGTGTTAGATATGTGATTTACCCTGACACAAGTATTCTGTACTACCTAGGTACTATATATTTGTAGCTACATACTCTACATGGTATCTAATCAAAAATAGTTAATTAGCTCAAAAAGCCTCAATAATGCCGCTCCAGACTGATCTTTAGTTATTATTATTATTAATAAAGATTGACAGATATCTCAAAATAACTGAAACTCACCCCCTACACCAACAAGGCCCAAACACAATGAAAGTAAATCCGTGGTAGTAGTACTAGGCATATTTGTATTGTATTTCTATACTAGGTATGTAGTATTCAGTAGTATTTTTTGTAAGGCTCCAAAGAACCTGACCAAATGACTACTTGACTTTAACTTCTTGTAAAAAAAATCGAGGAGTTCAGATGGCAAAGGGAAAGTTCTTCTTCTTTATTTTCAGACTTGGAAAAATTCCTCAGTGCAGGCTGCACTTTTATCTTCAGCTTGATTCTATATTTCTTTGATGTCCATAGACTTTTTGAAGTTTGAAGTCTCAAGTCTAATAAAGGTAAAGGTTATAGTAAATAGTGGGGGTTCAGGAGCAGAACATTGAGCTTATCTATAGTATGTATAGGTAGGGTACTTCTAACTTCATTTTTATAAAATTTTAAGAGAGACTAATCAACCGAGAAAAAACAGGTAGAGTCCTTGAGGGCACAAGTCTTATAACTTTTATATTCACTTTCAAACTCAAAATATACAAGTAGTAGATATGTTCATACAAGTACAAGTCTTTTAAACTCGGAATAAATAATCACCTTTTGAACATGACCCGTGCCTTCCTATCAACCAAATGTTCATTTTTAGTAATTTTTAAATTTCCGAAACCATTCCTGCACCGACCATTTCAAACTTCTTATTAACCCGCACTCAACAGAAATCTCTAGATAAAAAAGGACTCTAATAAGGGATAAACTACTACGTATGCCAGTCTGTCAAATCACTTCTCATCCATTTACCTATACCAAACTTTGTACTAAAATTTTCTAAAAATTAAGAAAACTAATCTTAAAAATGTAATTCAAGATTTTATACAGTAGGTATCTTAAATCTTTTATTTCGAGTACGAGCTTGAATACTGGTTACAATTTTTGTTGAACCTCCTAGGTTATACTTAAACAAAACTAGCTCGTGCCGACTTTATTTTATACGTTTTTTAAATATCCACAATAACTATCATGAAGAGATGAACCACACGTATTTATATTTATTTATATGCTCAAGTCACAAGAGAACAAGTACTTGAAGGAGAAAAAAAAGGACTTTTAAAAACTATATTTTAAGGCTGTTACTTTTTCAAATTTTTCCAAAGTGCTGGACTCAAAGGTACAAAAACTACAAACTAAATTTAAATTCCTTACCCTTTTAACCTTATATAATATCCTGAGCAAGTGATATGATATCATTTATTTATTTTACTTATCTACTCATAAAACAATCAAGTAAAACATTGGCTCATCAGAAAAAAAAACTTGTATTTAAATTATACCTAGTAATTGTACTATTTATCACCTCCTCACTACTCATCTAAGTCAAATTCATAATCGACCAAGTCAAGGACACCATAAGCATATTATAGGCATAGGGCTTAAAATACACTTAATTTAATTACATTCAAATCAACTCGTTCGAAAACTTAATTACTCCATTAGTCATCACAAATTAGTACAAACTTAAATCCTTAAAATTCCTAATTTGGCTCTTATTCTCTTATCTCAAGTCATTTACATACTATTAACTAATCTCAATGTGCAATGGCAAATCTGCAAATCAAAGAAACCGAAAAAAGTACCAAAAAACCCAACTTCCGGGATAAAGATTCGATTCACACATTTGAATTTGCAGCAGCAGATCAACTAAAATAAATACAGTACCTACCTAACTTCTACTTCCTACTGATATTTGTAAAAAAAAATTGACTCATATTCTCATTCTCAATCTGCATACACATTACGCATAACATTTTAAGTATTTTTTCTAGAATTCCCAAAACACTAGTACTTACTACTCCGTATATGTGCATCTGTATACACATATTTAGTACTTAAAAATTAAATATTCACTTTGATTTTTATGATCTTTATGGAACCTAATAGTACCAGTAAGTGTATGCGTTATTGGCTCACTTCCTGAATTCGCATAAATTTTTTACCTACCTATTTTTACTAGTACTATCTGTAGTATTAGGTATTACAAACTCAAGTATCAGATCTGATTTTTTTTCTCTTAAAAAATCTCATACATCATACACAATGTAATCATTTAGGTATCTATAAAAGTTTTTTCCAGCACATGAATCGCTATTTTCGTATCCGCAATTGACTATGTATTTCTATTTTTACTACTGGTACTGAATCATATAATATATTGAATAGTTCAAGGTATTTTTTTCTCAGGTACCCAAATTCTTATGTAAATACAAACATCACTTTTAAACTACTTTTACTACACAAGTCTCTGATTCATTTAAAAAAAAGATACTTACAGATAGTAACTTTTTTCAAAAAGTCAGACGTTCATATAAACATACTCAAATAATATTATTTTTGTACATTATCAGTAGATATAGCGAAAGACCAAGTACTAATATTCAGTGAAACCCACCTTTAAAATAAATACCTCTAATAATGTAGCAATAACTCTACTTTACTTTTACTACAAAATAACTTATTCATAAAATACCTACGTCTAACAACAAGATAACCAAAAATAAAGAAAATTTGTTCAAAAAATCTATTAAATATCTTAATCAGCAATCTAAAAAAGAAGAAATTTTAAAAAATTTCTGTTTTGAACAAAAAAAAACAAACAAAAGTCGTAAAAAATGAAACAATTAAAAATATTTTTCACTCAAAATGTTTTTTTATAAATTTATAATAAACGCAGCTAAAGTTTTTTTTATTAAAAAATCATCGATGTACTGGGTACTTTATACAGAGTACTTACTGTACTAATCTATAAAAGAGCCAGACTGAAAAGTGAAAAATGAACTGGAATATCCGGCACGTATAAAAAAGCCCGTAGAATTGCTTCGTCCGCTTAAACTTTGAAAATGAACCTATTCACACTTATTTCTTATTTCTTGTATTTCTTTACACCTTTACAAATTATGAAAAAAATACCTTTACACTAGTACAAGTACCTACTACAGATACTACCTTTAGTACCTACTTACTTACTACTTATGTACAAACAATTACAATACAAAAAAACTATTATCAAAGTCTAAAAAAGTCCAAGTTAAGGATATTAAAACCACTGGGTGTTCTCTCAAGTCAAGTCAACACACCAGAAAATACAATTTAAAAATACCAAATTACTGCTCTACTAATTCTGAAAACATTCAAAACTCTTTATATTGCCTAATTCTGTGTAGTAAAGAGGCAGTACTCTAATATAATACTTGGACTTATTTTGTCAAAAAATTGAAATCAATATATCCCTTTAATATTTATTATAAAAATACCTCAAAATATGCTTTTTCAAAAGTTCGACATGGTTCATTGTATCCCAGAAGTAGTTTTTTTGAAGTTCAACGAAGCGTATAGGTAATAGCCAAATAGTAAAGGTGGAAGTGCACAAAAAATAGAATTATTTTTCATTTCTGACAAATCATCGAAATGATTCCAATATAATAAAATGAAAGAAAAGAAAAAAAACAGTTAGGTACCTATAATAAAGTATTTTATTCAAAAGTTACAGGACTGCACAGAATTGACATCAAAACATTTATTTTTTTCTCTACAAAATACAAGTCTTTTTATTTCGATATCAAGTATTTAGACCATTACTTATATTTGACTATTATCTACTGCCCATTCGATTCCCCTGAATTGGACATTAAACTGTACAAACTGCTCTATAAAGTAACTAGTACATGTGAAAAAAATCCTCAAAAATTTAACAAAAACCTATTAAATCCATACACCTCAAACAGAACTTCATTTCTAAACTACTTGTACTTATCAGTATAAGGAGTAGGCCTATTTTTCTGGATAAAAAATTGAAACCTGAGACTTGTGACAGAAAAATGGAACGAATACTTATTCTATCAATATTTAATATCTTTTTATCCCAAGAAAAAAACGGACATTACCTCCAACTACCTAGTACAGGAAATGCTTTATATTTATACCCTACCCAAAGTATTTATACTATCATCAAAGAAAGTATTGCCAATTGAAATTGAATAAAGCACCCAGGCCAAAAAAAGCAAAAAAAAAATTGAGAAAGAAAGTATTTATACACTCCATATGCACAGACAAGAGATATTTTGTTAAAAACCAAAGATAAATTCACCCAAGTACGATATTATTTATACAACAGTGAGACAGTTGGAAGTTGACACGTGCACAATTTGGCTAGAGCTTTTTTTGCTCCTTATTAGTCGAAGTCGTCCACCAAGTATAGCTTAGGTACTACCCCTATTATCTTTTTTTCCAAAACTAGGAATATACCTACCTAGTATCTGTATTTTAGAATATAAAACCAGAATATAAATCTAATACTAATGACTATTGTAGGTACAATTATATGCATTCTATATCTTTATGTAAAGGGTCCGGAAACACGAAGAAAACCTTCAAAATCTTTTGTATCTAGTTTATCTGTAGTTTTTCGGGCCCAATTTTTTTCTTCATGAAGATTGGGAAGGCGGGAGCCTTAGCTCAGCTCACAAGTAAAAGATCATTTTGGTCAGAAAATAAGAAAATTTGAACTCAAAGAAAGTTAAACAATCAACTATGGCATTCCAACCCCTAATTTTCTAATAAATATCATAATTATAATGAAAAACCCTGCCTCAATTTTTAAGGTCTTTAAGAAACATAAGATACTTATAAAATTTTGATGAGAATATAAATTACAAAATATTCTACGGATTTCAGTTATCTAATCAATCAGTAATCATTGAGACACTTAAGAACGAGAACACGAAAAATTCATATTTTCTGAGATAACAGAACTGGTGCTTGTTTGCTTTTCAAGATAATTTTCAAACTGATATCTTTCGCCTATCTTTCTTGAAGAAAAGCATATATAAGTGAATGAGCTACGCGTGTCATTGTCATTTGAGACGATGTTTGAGAATAAGCATTCATAATATTCTATTATGTACTTGAAAAAGAGGAGTAGGAAGAGAAAAAAATAACTATTTTGAATGGGACTTAATTCAAAGCCAGATGATTTAAGTTTAAATTTAAGGCACACGTTCTACTATTAGTAGTCAGTAGTATAATACTTTATACTACAGATACTACTTTAAGTATACGGGTAGTCATACGAAAAAAGAAGAAACCGGGTAAGAAATTAAGACCAGGAATTCTCAGCTTTTAAGTCAAAAACATATTTTTTCGTACAATTTTTGCCCCATAAGGGACATATGAAAATGAGGGAAAAAGTAAAGGACATGTGGTCCTCAACAACTTCCTTAAATCCTTAAGTTTTGACTTTGAAAGTCAAGATTTTCTTGTGTTCTTCATCAAAAAAAGTCACACATATGGGCCCTTTTTTTCCCCAAAAAAAAGTAGAATCTCTCACTAAATCATTTACTTTAAATCTACAGAATATAAGGAAAAAACCAACTTTTACCCCATTAAAACAAAGCACTAGCTTTGTGCAATTGAAACTATACTACTCAAGTACTTATAGAGAAAAATGTCGGTAAAGTATCCCTATACATACATACGAGCATATTATAAGGATCTTTATCTAACCTTAAATAAAGAATAAAAGACATTCGAAATTTTACACATTTGAATACAAAAAGATTGAATCAACTCTTTTGAATATTTTTTTAAACTTTTACTCTCGTTTTTCGAGCATCAAAGTTGAAGGCTGAAAGGTAAGGTCAGAAAACCCCAAATATAAAATGTAGTCAAAGGTGACTTAACTTTTTTTCCACTTTCGTGACTTTAACTTTGTACAAGTACAAAGTACTAGTAACTATCTCGGGGTTCAACCCTCTTGCAAAAATTTTGCAAATGGATCATTAACGAAAACCAATACACAGTAAAAGTCAATTGCTTTTTCTCCTAAATTATATTTTGCACCCAACATAATATGCCAAAATATCGAAAAACAAATGTCAAAATTCAAAAGTAAATCTAAATTACTTGGATGGATAGTCATAAATTTAAGATAAAAACTTTATATCAGATACTTTTTGACCTATTTGAACCAAACTTTGTACAAATGTAGAACATAAAGTACATATTAAAACGGGTGATTTTATATCGTTTGTAAGAATATAAATAAGAACAGTATTCAACTATTTGTCCTATTTTTTAAATAATAGAAAAGCGTCTCATTTCAACCTTAATTAGTATTTTGACATTTAGACAATCGCTCATAAGACAGAGTGCCTTAAACACACAAGTAAAAGTTAAATAAGCAACCAAAAACCCTAAAGTAAACTTTGCAAAAAAAGTGCTTTCAAACTAGTTAGTTTCACATTCACATTATTTCCTTCCTTCCTAGAATTTTACTACAAAATCAAATTCAAATATACTTACAGCTATAACATACCTACTTAACCTAACCTACCTTATCTTATATACCAATAGGTAATTTATACTTTAACTTGTAGGTAACCCTACTACTCCTTTAAGAGCTACCCGGAACATAATACTTGGTTTTTTCTACCTTTTTCATAAACAACCCCTTTTTACTCAAAAAAAAGAGTTCAAACTCGCAAAAATAAAACACTAGGTTCAGGTAGTAGTATTTGTAATAGTAGCAGACAAAGACAAGGTCGGTCAAAACATAAAAATTCGAATAAAGATTAAATCTTCTTATCAAAAGCAAAAATTGCATTTATACTCAAGAATATACAACATAGGTAGTAGCTAGTACCTAGGTATTAACGATTATGCATTTTTTCTCATGGATTTTACCTGGAGATATTATTATTATCATAAAAAAAAGGGTTTAATATTAAATACTTTGATATAAAACTAGCAATTGAGAGCGAAAGGGCAAAAGTTTCGATTTTTTCTATAATTCTACTACTACAACCTATAATACCTACTACTACTACTCAAGTTCGCAGTCTCGCTCATACCTTCTTCCTGCTTCCGGTATAAGAACTCTAGTAAACTAAAAAAATATATAAAATGTATAAAAATGTATTAAAAGTCTCCAAAAGTTCAATCAAACTACCCAAGGACCTATGATGTACTTATAGTATACTTATTCTACACTAGTAAGGTACTACCAGAATGAAATGTAAGTACTTTAGACCTTATCATTTTTTCTATCACCCAATATGGGCGAGTTTATTCCATTTTCCACCATCATCAAAATGCATTGGAAACATGGAAATATAAAATTTTGTAAAAAAACAACGAATCAAATCATATATATCAAAATTTTCCCATTGCTTAAACCAAGTGTACCTCGACTTCTACAACTACCTACCATGTATGTAGTTAGTGGGTACGATATATATTGAATATTGCATGAAGAATCTTTGGCACGAAACGAACCAGATCAAAATCAAATAAAAAAAATGTAAAAATCAAGTTTATGAATTTTACGATTCAACTACTACTACCTACCTATCCGTACATATATAAATCTTGTACATAAAAATAAAAAGGATTACCTATTAGAAATAAATTTAAAAAAAAGCATTTTAAAACTCAAATAAAGTTTGTTAGGTATATCAATTCGAAAAATCAAATTAAATCAAAAAGCTCAAAATTAACACTTTGAGCTCAAGTATTACAATTAGGTACATCTCTTCACTCCTCCGTAATACTTGATTTATACATGTAAAAATTCTCTTAATTAATAAAATAAAATAAAAGTTACACATAATATAATACAATGTACTTTTCTCCATTGTTTTGCTCACTTGTTTGAGAGCTGAACCGAATCGACAAAGGGCAATCTCACTCATATACACATTAATATATAATAGCATTACTAGTAGCATCAGCAAGTATAAAATTAAAACAGAAGGATTGACAAGATCTTTTCCTATAAAACTCTATTTAAAACTAGAATCCTAAATTATATAAACATATCTGCTTTGTACTAGTACTACTAATGTAATGCATTTCATTGTTCATTCATTAAAATAATTTGGCATACACATATAATACCCATTCATTTATACTTTCATTCATACATTTTTAATTCTACTGATATTTGAAAGGTTTTTTTTTCAACTTTACTTTAAGTTCATGCTGGGTAAAAAAAAACCTAGATACTACTCTAAATTCTAAATTAAAGAAATACGAGAAAGCAAGTCAAGCCGTTGTTGGAAAAAAATGTACAATTATTTACTTTTAGCTTGTGCTTATGCCTTTGCCTATGCTCAATGTATAAAGATTGAGCAAATGCAATTAAACAATTATGAAATGAATGTTTGCCCTATATGAAAATATTAACTACCATTTATAACGAAAAATACACAATGGTAAGTACTGTTAACTCAAGCTATTAACTGGACTATCTAAATAAATAAATTAATACAAACACACACACAAGTTAGAGGAACTATAAACCATATAATTAACCCCAAATTATGAGTTTGTAATTAAACTTTATTAGAGAATAAAAACAACCTTAACAAATATAAAAAAATGAGTAAAAGAGTTTTCAATTCCTTCCAATTCTAGACTTTACTCTAGTTAGTATTATTAGGGTACTTTGTTTTCATATGTTTTATGGCATATTTGTTTTCAATTCCTGGCGACCGTTTTTTTAAATATCGTACTAACTACATACTACTTTCTCGGATAATTATACCAGAAATCAGTAATAAATTTAAAAAATAGCACCCAAATTTTCATGCACCACAATTTTAAATGCCCTAAATATACGAGGTTTTATTTCATCGTAATCTAAACACTATCCCCCTCACCCCAAAAAATCTAAATGTATTTTCAATAGTTTCAAAAAAAATCTCAGCATCTCTGAGAAAATATAAAAACTTCAACTCTTTCTCTGTCAATTACTTTTCTCTGACTATGAGACGACACGAGACTTAAAATCCCATAGGATTTTACACTAAAACCTAATAGTAAGTACTGAAAGCATATGTAAGAAATTTATCAAGAAAAGCCACAAAAAAGCTACCCCTTTTGTTTCTCATTCCTAACACGGCAATACAATAAAAAAAAATAAAATAAAAAAATATAAAAGCCAGCAGTAATACTGGTAGAGGGGTAGGTTATTTGTTTGTTTAATTTTTTTTCAAACCAAATGTAAATTAAATATCATTGATCACCCTGTTTGTATTTTTTTCATTTCGTAAAATATTTATGTCTAGGTCTAGGATATTTTAAATTCCTCCAGTATTCAGTATACTAGTACTAGCTAGCCTAGTATATAATGTACATATGCAGAAGAGTCATTCAAATACTCAAAAAATAATGATAAAAAACTCATCCTATTGAAGTCGGGGGAGTCGGCAAACTCAAACTCGTAAGAAAAAAAGTCAAAAGCTAATCTTTAAGCATCTATTAAAAGAATTGACAGACAGACAGACAGTCAGAAAGTCTCTTTTTGTTCAATGGAATCGAGAAAGTAGCAATATAGGTAGTAAGCACCAAGTACCTACTTCAAATCTTTGAAATTATACACAACATGCTACTACCATACTACTACTAATATAGGTTTCATTAAAGGGTACATTTGTACTTGTTTTGCATATCTTTTCCCAAAAAACGCATTCCATTATAAAACTTGCTCAATGATGACTCGTAAGATAGAAAAAATGTAAATCAAGATATCTTATTTACTATTTACCCCTTTACCAGTGTAGTCCATACTGGGATCTCAAAAATACAGCAGAATTTCTTCATAATGTAATATCTATCCATCTACATCTACATCAGACTAAACTAAACTTAATTCAAATAAAGTTCGAACTCCCTAAATGGAGGCAGGTATGTAATTGAAAATTTTACTTTTAAAAAATTATCAAAATTTCGACAAGTAGTAATATTAGTTCATGTGTACCTAGACCTAGTACCTACCAATAATGAAATGAATTTTATCTTTGCATTTTGGTATGATTGTTACCAAATAATTTTTGCATCAATTATTTTATCCTATTCACAGTTCAAAAAAAATTCTAGAGCAGGGAAAATTACTCTTTTCTTATTTTGAATTTGGAGCTCACCAATTATTACAATATACTTTACAGAGAAGTCTTGCTCTAAAATAGTATATCAATAACGTCTATTCATACCAATGCAATACAGACATCAATACATTTACATGTCTTCAAGGCGGTTTCCCCATGTCAAAACAGTTATTCTTTGCCTGGTGACAAGTCAAACAGTAATTTGTATTCTAAAAATGAGCATCCAAAATATTCTCTCCCCTAACTATCTAGTACCATACAATACATACTATCTGTAGTATTCTGTAGGTAGGTAGTAGGTATCTCTTAAAAAATTGAAACAAGAAAATACTTAAGCACTACTTTATGCTTACATTTTTCCCTGTCTCGCCTCCCAATACGAAAAAATGAAATATAGTATGCATATTTATTTTAACTTGAGCTCTAAATCTATAATCCCACAGATTTAAAAATAATATTTAACTTGTCGATTGCCGATTACCAAAAAAAAAAGACAATTGACGAAACGTTCCGCCTGCCTTTGTCTACATACTCGTACGAAACTACTTATTTTTACCAAAAATATATATCTCAAAAGTTTAAAAAACCTAACATTTTATATTTTTTCCTTTCTCAACAACCCTGATCTTTCGATTCTTTTTACTTTTTTTTAGCTAAATATACATCTTTATGTATGTATTAAGGTAGTTCCATGTGACTACAGTCGAGTGCACAAAACTCTTGAGGGGTCAGAGACGTGGTTCTTTGATGACAAGTCACAATCACAAAATGCACATATATATCCAAAAATTTTGTAAAAAACTTTTGCTTCAAGTTTTACTACTAAAAAGTACATACATACTTAGGTACACATCTGATATCTTCAAGTACCCAACTAATACCATTGCATTACCAACTATTTAGCTATGTATGTACCATAGCTCGTGCTCTGCTCTAGGCAATTTTTAAGGACAAAATTTTTCGAAAAACATCAAAATATATATTTTTTACAACCTAGTCCACCTGTCTCAACCACTCAACCGTTAATAACTTGAACTTACTACTATTACTATCAGTACCAGGATTCCTACACATTACCATTTTGTATTTAAAGGTTTTTTTTCATTTTCAAAAAAAAAATTCAAAGATCCGAATTTACATACTGAATCTCATCATTCGACAAGTAGTAATAATAATAATAATAATTTATTATCTCAAAAGCTACCATGCAAAACAAATATAAAAATAAAAACTTGTTGTTGCTTCACTACTTTTTACAACATATCGGATCATTGGCATAATGATCTAATATTGGTAATATTGATCATTAAAAAAAATAATTTCTTCCGGAATACTAAATGAACCTAGGTATAATAATTTATCCTTTAAGGAAAAATTCACGCCCAAAAATGCATTTTTATTTTTAAGATCGGTAAAAAAAAGACATTTTAACATTTAGAAAAAAAAACTTAATTTTAATTTACAGGCACATGTAGTAGGTAATGTAATAGGTATGTACTATGTACTTACAGATAGGTAAATCTATTTTGGCTCATCTCATACATAAGCTAAAGTTCAATTCAGTCAACCATTTCAAATAATCAACATCCATTTCCCTTTTTGCATTTCACTAATGAATTACACAAAATCCCTAAAATAATGTTGCCAATTTGCAATTTCATACACTTGGAATATACCTTGTATCAAGTATGTAAAATCTTCCTACTCATTTATACTCTAAATATTGACTCAATTGATTTGAAATGATTGTTGAAACAATAAATAAGTAAAGAACTGACTACCTACTTTGAATCAAAGTCGTACAAAATCGAGATTTTAAATTTAATATTTTGTGTCGCTCCAATGATTTAAAAAACAAGTAGTCAGTAGTCAAGTACTAGATGCTTTATTTTACTTCACTTTAATTTTTTTTGATTCAGATTGAGATTCACAAGTAAATAATCTTGAGTGGAACTAACCAAGTAGTAAGTTGATGCCACGAGCAATCATCAACAAGACACGCGTTCAATTTTAGTTCTAGTTTTTTGGAACAAAATTCTCAAAAAAAATAAATTTACTGTAGAAAATAACCTGTGTAAAAAAGGATCCTTAAAATTTGTATGGTAAATACTCGTATATGATAAAAGTAACGTAAAGTAAAGTAAAGAATTGACGACCGCACGGTGGCCTTCATAAGATTTCACACTTGATGAAGATCTGAGCCTTCAAATAAATATATAATTTTTTCAAAAAATTTCATAATACCCTTTGCTATTATTATCCTAACTCCTTGTACATCTTGTCTGCATACCTATACAAGTTATAGGGCTCACATTTTCCAAGTTTATCTTCAGGGATGCTCCAGTACTCTTACTTTTTTACAGATACAAATTATGCATGCACAATGAACAGTAATCACGAGCTTTTGACTGACTCGCTCCAAATATAATTCAAATCAGACCCAAAACACTTTCAAGTACAAGAATAAGAAGAAAAAAAAATCATTTCTTTAGCTTTGCTTTTTTTATAGAAACTATCCGCCCTTACCTTACTATTATTATTTATAAAATTATGAGTCTTACTTACTCCATTCAAATCTTTATGTAAATTTAATACTTTTCTCAAAATACATTTACATACGATGCTGAGCTAGCGGACTGACTGAAGAAGGAAACAAATGTTGGAATTCTATTTAAATGGCATTTTTAATGGCCGGTTTTAATAATCAAATTCAAATTAAATCTATCTGATTCGTAAATTACCATACTTACTACCTACTTTACTGCATATGAACTATGGCTTGGTTAATTTCAAAACCCTTTGATTTATGACCGCTAATAAACCCAGGGTATTTTGCTGCTCCTACCAACCAACCATTACGAGTATACCTATGCTAGTGGTAAAAAAATTCGGAGCACCTTTTAAATTACTTTTTACTAGTAGCTTCTAGTAGTAGTAGGTCTAAAAATTCCTGGACTTCAAAAATCTAAAGTCAAATGACCTTATATAGGAAATAAAGCATAAATCAAATCGCAACCAATATTCATTCCCATATATGCATATGATCAAGGTGCTTCAAAATAAAAAACCAAGATCCGATGTGAACAAAACATGCGATTCTATTCTCACATATGCCAAAAATATCGCATATTAAATAAAATTAATTGTATATGATCGTCGCATAAGTTCACATTAAGGGTCCTCCTCAAATACCTACTATTCGAACATACAGTATCAAATATAACTTTCTCAGGTAAAATACAGACAAATAAAATGAGTAGTGTAGCCCGTTATAACTCATTTTCAAGAATGCGGGCATATATAGATAGTAAGAAACTTCAAATCAAATTGATGATGTAGCACAGTAGTACTACTATTACATTTACATAAGTCACATTTTTTAAGTCGCAGTACTACTTGTAAATTGTAATGTAGTAGTTAAAAGGGGAGGATTATGATCGATCAAGAAATAATAAAAAATAAAACAATACAATGATTCATGATGACAAAGCATAGGGCGTTGACAAAAGTAAAGTCTCAAATCATCAATTCTTTCAATTTACAAATATATACGTTTAAATAAAAGAAAAATTGATTCGGATCAGCAAGTGACATTTTATCAAAAATATTTTTAAAAAAAACTCATATTGATCAGAAATACTACCTATACCTTATCGTTATCAGTATAGTAAATACGATAGTAAAGTAGTAAAATACACCTATTTCCCACGCTAATAGCACAATGAAGAAAAATTAAGTTATAAATAAAGTTCAGAGTGAATTATCAGTCAAGTCGATGTTATACCTAATATTATTAATAATTTGTCTACTTGACCAAATACGTAGCAGTTATGATATGATAATCATAATCATTCCATTTCATTTTATTCCTACCCTTCCTGATTTTTTACAGACAAATATCAGGCTCAAGGTAAAGACTAAAAAATAAGCAAAAGCAAAAGATACACAAGTATCTAGTACCATTAGTTTTATTATTATTACCTATGCTAGCTAAATAACAAAAAGTATTGTACAAAACTCAGCAGTTGGTCTACTTTTACACAAATATTAAGAGAATTTTCCATAAATTTCATCTTCATTTAGATATTTAAAAATGAGATATGGGTAAAAAAAAGAAACCCGATTCATTTAAAATTTGAAAAGAGCATTACGAATTTCAAGGCGTGTTCGATAAATAGGAAAAAAAACCAAAAAAAGGCATATAATTCACTATGTACACTTTTCTACAAAAGTACTTTTGTACTACATACTACATACTCCGTATTCTAGATTAGGTAATAATAAAAAATATAAGCAAAATGTAATAAATGTATAGTTTACCTGCAAATTGTAGTTGAAAGCAAGCCGTCACAATAATCGTAATTGCATATAGGAATGAAGTCATTCTCGTCCTAGAAACCGCCGATGAGGAATAGTTCAATGGCCGATGTCGCCTCACTGTAATCAAAAAAGAAAATCAATTAATTAATTCACTCGTAAAATTGTCCGAATTCCCATTAAAAAACCCCTACATTAACTCTTACTATTACTAAAAATAGTTACCGAGGTTCAAGAGTACTTGAACCATAACAAAAGCTCGCACTCACAGTTTCAAAATATCGTAAATTAAATTTTTTTAATACGATACTGAAAAGCTTGAGTAACTACACGATCGTAAAATTAGCGCATATCATCATATTCGCTACTATAAATGTCAAAAGTTTAGTTTAATTCTTCAAAATTACATATGAACAAAAGACTCAACCGACTCAAGCAATTTCAAATTAATTAAACTCATAGATATCTACTCTAGCTTAAAAATTCATAATGCGTTTGGAAAATTTCTGTTTTCAATTAAATGAAATACCCTTTATTTGAGACAAGCTAATAAGGAAAATGTTATGTAGGTACCTATATTAATCACCTAGACCTAAAACATATTTCAAATTTTTATTTCTCACATTTAATCATCATAACCTAATACTACTACAACCACCGACTATCTATATACGTACTGCATTGTATTCCTTTGCCAAAATCATATAAGTACTTATACTTACAAGGACCCTTTCCTTTGTGTTGTTTGATCGAGTTAAAATATATAAAATTTCTGCATCTACACGTATATGGTTCCACTGGTTAAACTAGGAACATATTATTTCACCATAATTCGCATATGACTCAACTCGGCTAACACCAAAGAAAGTTCCCTTGCTAATAGCTCAAAGGTTAGCTGTACTTGGTATTAATTTTATAAAAGTATGAAATGATAATATATACCAAAAAAATTACCTAGTTTCTTATTATATTGTTATTATTACAAAAGTAAGTAAGCTACTATTAAAAGCTTTATTCCATTAACAGCTAAACCTATACTTAAACACCTTCCTGTTGATTTAATCCTACACTCCGTTACTAACTTGGCTAAATTAATTCTTTTAAATACTTACCCTGTACTACTCTACAGAATATTATGTTACTACTTATTACTAACATATGCTTATACTACATATTGAATTGAAATATTACTTATACATACATGTATTAGGTACTAGACTATTGAAATTCTCAACATTCTGACAAGTTTGCTTTATTTTTGCAATAGGTATTTATTCAATCCTAATGGTAGGTCTATGAGTCTACGACTATGAGACAATCAGATTAGTTTTAAATTCTGCAAATACCAAATTCAATTATATCTATATCTCTCGCCCACCCATCTTTTTGTCTTTTCGAGCGCATATTACTTATAGTATTATTAAAGTAAAAGTGAATTCAACTAAGGTTTGAATTATTTTCCATTTTATAGAAATTGAAACAACTTTAAAATACTCGTATAAAGCTGTTGTAAATACATAGGTTCATAGTATGTACTTTACTACTTATTATGGAGCCCGTGTATCTCTATTAAGTAATCATTTTACTTGTTTCTACAACTAAACTTGTACTAAATATTTAACCCTACACCCATATCTGGCCAGACTGAGGCTAAGCCGAGTACCCAAAAAGTCAAATCTCAAATCAAATAATAAAATACTCTACTCATACTCATAGTAAGTAATGAAAATGTACCCTACTATTTAGTATTATATTTTTCAAATGAAATAATATATGGACAAAAAATGCCTGACTGATGAGGAGACTCTCAGCCTTAGCATCGTAATGAATCTCAAAAGCTCAGTTTGAATTAACTCTCAATTCTCACCACCAAAAAAGCCAATATAAAGTGTCAGTTGGAGATTTTTGAGACATTTAAAAGACCAAATAATAATTCTCATAGACCACCCTTTACCCCAAGTCTACAACCTATAGGTGGTCAATTTTATGTCACCCACTATTATTGAGAATCACGAGTTTCCCATTCTTCATCTAAATTTAAAAATCTAAATCAAGTTGTGAAACTCTTTTTTTTAGCTATCTACTATAGGCACATACAACTTTCTTTTCAATCAAAAGCCAAAGATCTGAATCTGAATTGGTTGCCGCTGTGCAAAATTTCAAAGAAATAAAATGCTAATTCACGGTCACACGAACACAATATCACATAATAATACCCATAATTTTATTATTATAGATTGTTCATTTCATAAAATTATAAACACTTGCTACACACAAGCTCTGCTTGAGATGCTTTCAGCTTTACATTGAATAATACCCACCTATAGAGTTTAATTCTCATCTCAAAAAGATCAGTATCTGCTACAACACACAAATACCTAGTAAGTACAAAAAAATTAAATGTGCATTAAGCCATAAGAAATAAATTAAAACCCCAAATGCCAAGTACCTACTAATTTCAAGATAGCAACAGTATTATACCATACTAATTAATGAGCTTGCATTTTTGTTTCTTCGAATCTCGAAATTTTTTCAAAAATCATCGAAAAGAAAGCAAAAAAAAATCAAGTACCTAAGGTACTTTTGCTCTTTAAATTAGTAAATTATGACAAACTTAATCCTTTTCTTTACTCTAGAGAGTCTAGAGTAGTATATCCCAAAAGTCAAAAGTAAATAATCAAAGTGTCTGTTGGAATCCATAGTCGATAATTTAAGCTTCTCTTTAATATATTCAATTTGTTCATACTCACAACCTAGTTGGTAGTTAGTAGGTACTTTACATATGTACATGTACATACAGTACTATAAAAGATGGGCCACAAGTGATGGGTGGTTACTTTACCTAAAAATTTTACAGATTATGATGGATAGCATTGCATTTTTCTATTTCACAGCTTAAATTTCAACACATCCCCCACAAATACTACTAAAGCATACAGTACTTTACATTGGTATAAGTATTACATTACTACTTATAACTTATTATCACAATTTCCTTCAAAAATACCAAAAAATATGAAGGTACCAATAAGTATACTATATAATAAGTACGAGTACAAGTACTATCATACTAACAATATAGACATATACTAATAAGCTTCATCACAAAGTCAAAACCTCGTTCTACTCGTAAAGATAAGCTTATCTCTGCTCAAAAAATGTTAAATTTTTAAATACCTACACAAAGTCATAATCCTGAAAGAAAAAAGTCAACAAATTCTCTCAAAGTAAAGTAAAAATAAAATTTCCTTGTGGTGATGATGATGATGATGATCCTATTATAATACTTTGTGTATTTAAAGAGATCTATGTGTGCGATTGTTTTAAAAAGAACATTAACTTTGTCTCAATAATAAAGGAATATTTTTTCGAAACTTTGAAAGAAATACACAAAGTCTCATTAGTGGGTCCTTTATACACAACTTTTTCTCTTATACGTATTCTAAAAAATTCGAAAATATAGAACATCCATGAGTTTTAAAGCATTTTACTCGGAAAGAGTCGTTAAAAATGTCGATGATGGTATCCCACACATCTTCATTCCTCACTAATAATACCTATAAAAAGTAATAATAATAATATCATGAGGATAATAGTAGTACATGCTTATTTCTATGCAAATTTGACGATAAACATTTAAAAACGAAAAACAAGAACATCACCAAATTTAAATGTCTTGTTGCCTTCACGTGTAACATTTAACATATAGGTAATCTATATTCATATTCTGTTAATTTTTACGATGACCTAAAGCTCTGAATTTTGAATGCAAATCTGTCCATTTTTCTTTATAATTTTCATATTTCTATTACTATCTATGTAGTTCAAATAGTCCATAAATACTAATATATCAAGTATCAAGTACCTTTCTAAAAGTCAGTATCTATGTAATGCTGGTAAATCGTTAGAAATTAGGGATATGTTGTATAAATAATTTTTCAAAAATACAAAATGCAAATGTGATTATGTAACTTATGCAATATGTTGCACTTAAGTTTAAAAAACTTGTACATATTGCAAGTCAAGAAAATGTTTTGTCTCCCAACAAGTATAACAACTGATACGTTTAAGTATACATACTTTGTATCTTTTTAAAACATTTTTATGGTGTTATTTTGGTCTAGTCTATAGACATTTATGTATAAATATATGGGGTTTAAAATCTTAATTTAGATCCGAACGAGCGTCTGTTTCTGACTGTACCTAACAACTTCATCCTTTAAAAAATCTCTTTCCAACTATGTACTACTTATTTACTGATACTATTTTCTAACCAGAAACAAATTCCACTACATTCCCTTCGTGATCCTGATCTAAAGTGAAAAAAGGTAAACTTATAATTAATAGTTCAATTAGGACGTGAAGTAAAGGACATTTTTATAAACATTTTTGTTTCTCGAGGTGATTTGACCATATCTGATTTGATCCTTTTCTCTGATTCTTCATTCTCAATTTGGATTTAAAAAAAGGGGGCGACAAGTTCAAGAAGAATTCACGACACTCTAACACAACAACAAACCTAGCTAGTTGATTGTAATATTATAATACAGTAATAATAATACTTTGAAGAACAAATATATCATACCCTTCTCTAAATCTCAAGAATACCTTATAAACTAAAACCATTATTCACCATTAAAACCATTATTCAATTGAATGAGAAAAAGGAAAAGGAAAAGGGTCATTCTTACCATTTTATACATATTACGAGTAGTAATAAATTTCTCAATTTCTTTATCGATAAACCAAAAAACATTGTAAAGTAATTATTGACATTAAAATATTTTGATTTGATTATTAACTTAAAATTCAATCTAATTAGATATTCAAATTTTTAAAAACTAAAAATAATGAAATCTCAATTTAAAACAAATTCCGTTTAAAAAATCAGTCTAAAGATTTTATAAATGTTTGAAAAGAAAAATAACTCTTTATATTAGAATTAATTTTTTATAACTTGAAGGCAGGGTTTCGTGATGGTCATGACCTTTTTACTATTTAGTAAATTTTGAAGCAGAGCAGAAGTTTTGTTGGCGACAAAGAACAAGAATACGAGCTGTTTGGAGAAAAAGAATTTTTCAAGAGTGAGGACCCCCTAGCCTAGCCCTTTTTAAAGACTTCTCATTCCATATCACCTGGACATTCTATCGTATACCTTGCTATTCATAGTAAATCTATAGCCTTTCTGTCCAGAAAAAGAACCGACTAAGCCCCTTTATACTTTATACTGGTAGGGTACTACTAGTTACATTATCTAGAACCTAATAGGTAGGTATATAAGAATGAAGCATTCTTTTTCACTAGTAACTATACTACGGAGTATTTCTAAATAATCCTTTTCTAAATAACCATCAAAAATCAAAAAAACAAACTGAGATCCGACAGTCACAGCACCAAATCTCACCATCTGAACAATCGGGAGCTTAAAAATTTAAAGGACAGGTCAGTCAAACCTTCTCATTATTCTCTTAAATAAATCCAAACAAATTAATTCCCTCAATTAATTACTAACTTCTCGAGTAAATACTAGTTAGTACCTAATTATCACAATTTTACTTACATGCTACAAGTATCTAACTATATATTATTGTTTCGTTTTAATGCAAATAAAAAAAGAATACAATGTCAAGAAATCAAGCCTGAAAGAAATCTCTTCATAAATACCCACAGTCACGAATTACTCCCACACAATCTCCAAAAACTTTGCCAATTTGCTTGGTAATAGACTAAAATACTACGAACACTACTACTTCTATACATATCAGTCTAAAAATAAATTAACCCTCGATTTTGTAGCAAATATCGTAGTAGTAGTAAATTGCATTTACTACTACTACCTACTCAAAATACTACTCAAAATACTACGAGACGATTAAATTACAACTCAAATTCAAAACAAAAATGAACTTCCTTTCTTTCTATTCCTAAAAATATAAATATTTTCTATAATATGTCTACTTATGAGTTTAAGAGTATGATGGAAAGTATTTTCATTTCAATGAAATGTTTTAAACACGAAATCACCACAACTTATTATGTAATAAGGTAAATAATAATAAAATATTGTAGTAGTAACTTAAGCCGAAATTTAAGTCTCAGGTCCAATGACATTTTTACATTATACGCCGACTTAATCCTGCATAATTTACCTATTAAATGAGCACTGCTTCTACTCTACCCGAGGAGACCATCAACTAACCCTTTCAAATCAAAATGTCACATTCATATGGTACAAAACACATTTGTATAACCTTTAGCCTTGCCTAAATCGACTCAAATAAATAATAAAATACCTGTATCAGATTAAACAAGGTGAATAATATCTTAATCGAGGTATTATAGTAGTACTAAGTAGGGTACTACATTTAAAAAATGATAATAACAACATTAATATTATGCTATTGTACTATTGTGCTATCGACTAGGACTAGACTCATAAAAGGTAAGTAGGTACCCAGTACTGAACTGATATTCTTCAATTTAAATTGTTGCTACTTAATCTTGATTTTATTACAATTTAGAAAGGCTATGTGAAACTGAATTTATAATATTGGTTTCAATTTGAGCTTGCACTTTGCAAGTTTTCATATTAATAAAAAAATCATTTTCTAACATTTCATTTGAACTCTTTCACACGACGCTTTTTCAAATCACCTTAAGGTTTGAGGAAAAAAATTTATGTCGTAATCAAATCAGAGCTGACTTTGAGATCTTTATTTTATAAAGTCTAAAATTCAAAAAAAACCTGGTTAACTGCTCCATCATATCAATATATCAGCATTACTATGTGCGAAATATCTGATACTGTAATATCATTATTCTTTTGCCAAAAAGTAGCTAAAGATCCAATACCAAGATAACTTACGAGAAAGATTTAAAAATCAATAAAATATCGAAAAGAAAGATAACGAGTACATAAAACTAGAGAAAAAAATGCTACCTGACACACCACACTAGATAACTGCCAATTTATAAAATACTTTTAAATGTTTAATGAATAGTTGACATTGAAGCTTACATCAAAATCAAAATCTTTCCAGATAAGCAAAAAGGAAAAGTACCTTTAACTTTAAAGTAGTAATATGTAGGTAGCTAGCTAGGTATATCCAATTTCTAGTGTGTAAAAAAATTAAAAAAATCACAATCACAAACACAAACGGAGAGCCCACCCAAATCGTAAAAAACTACTTATAAAAGATGAAAAATCCCACGAAATGAAATGCTAACTACTTTACTTTAGTACAGGCAGAGGTAAATATATAATACTTAAAAATACTTAAATTAGAGAGAAAGGCGCTTCAATTCATCTCAATATAATTATTATTTGTACAAAAATATTAAAGTCAAAGTTATCTCATCTACTTTGCAATTGAATCGAGAAGCCGCAAAAAAGATAAAATGAGCATAAAAAGTAAATACTATTTACCCTCAACCAACTCTCAACTAATCTCCTCTGATATATGTTGTACCAGATTGGGATTGAGGTAGTCGAGAGTTAAATGACATAATCAAGAAATTTGAAAAATAGAGATATTTTACGAAGCAGCTTCCAGGTATGATGATTACTTATGATGATGGGGCGAGGACTTGACTGACTTTGACTAGTTTGAGTGTAAGCCCTTAAGCCTTAAATACTATTGTTTTGTTGGTTTTTTCTTTCTGTTCTTAACATATCTTTTGCCCACCTGACCAGGTGTCCTAAAACTAACTTCAAGTACACACCAAGTCAAGTCACTTTTTTGACTGGCAGGGCGGCGAACGACCAAATTAGTGGGCGACGAATTCCTTAAACAAATTCATAAATCAATGGTCGAAACCAGAGAAAAAGAAAAGGTCACAACAGAAACAGAACAGGTAAAATAATCTAAACTCTAAACGGAAAAAATTCACCTTGGTCCTATCCTTACCTAACAAATAGCAAGTAAAGGGTCACTTCAGGTTTCAAATTTAAATCCAAAAAAATCACCTTTTGATATTTTTTTAAGTCCATTTTTAAATTCAAAACTCAAAACTTAAAATTAATTTTTTTTTCGAATTTAAGATTTAAATTTTTGTTTACAGCTAAATTTTAAGATAGGTAGAAAGATTTTAAGCTTTTTTCCAATTCTAAAGTTGAAATTTTTTTTCTCAAATGAACAAGTGTCCCTTTACTTGTGTTACTAAGAAAAAGAAATTGAATCTTATCCTTATCTTTTACATACACTATACACATATATTATGATATATTCAAGTAGTTTGTTTTAAGGCTTCCTTAAAAAATCATACCCTTACCCTTATCCCTTATACTTCTTACTTATCCATCTCCAAGTTTTAAGTATCTTATTTATTATCAAGTGAAGTAGACTTGACTTCTCTCACCGTCGGATATGAGTTTATTTTTCCTTTTTTCTATACTCATATTAACTCATAGTTCTACTCTACTCTAATATACAGAGGGATAGAGTTGAGGAGATTCAACAAGTTTCTTTTTGGATTCTGGACACTAACTGAGAACAGCAACTTGAATTATCCCCTTACACTATCTCTAGTACCTACTACTAGTAGTAAGTACTACCTACCTACCTAGTATTTCACATATTAGACTGATACAATATTCACTTATGGCTTTGTGTGTGGTTTTCTATTTTTTAGAATTATCTCTTATTTTGAAGGCTCTCCAAGTAGTAACTACAAATAGCTAAAGCATATTCGGCAACTGTTAAAAAATCTGAAAGACACACACAAAATCTCCTATTGACCTAATGAGGACCATACTAGTAGTACATCAATTCATAGTAGATATGAAGTAGTAGTAGTTACATGGCAAAGAGCTAAAAATATTTTTGTCTCTCGAATCATTCCAACCCCTGTGATTCTAATTCCCCCCAAACAAACCAAATCATTCGGTCCAACAAACCTTGAAATTTCTTCGAACACCATCCATCACATATATTATACATACCTAATACAGTACTATTTACTTACTGCACACCTATATCGGTAAGTAATCAGTAGTGTATAGATAGAAAAGTATTTTGTCACCAACCAATTATTTAAAAAATCTCCGACTTTATAGACTTGAGTATAAAAAGCAAAAAAAAATTCAAGACTCGCTTCTCTTTATCGAAGCAAATGTACGGTACATATGTCTTATTTTTTCCAAGATTTTTCAATTTCAAACTACAGATTATTCAGTTAAATAATTTAATAATAGGCGAAACGAAAGCCGACTTGCGACCAGCAATTTACTCTATCTCACAAATCAACTCAAATTGTCCCAACATACTTCTATAGAAGTACATAGGTGCTAGCATATTATACTTGTCTTGTATGTATAATGAATTCTGGTAAAGATATAAAAAAAAGTAAAAGTAATGTAATAACCATGCTAATTTACTATCACCATCATCATCATTTCAACAATCTACATCTACATTCTAACATCTGCTTTATACAATACTAGTAATACTAGTATTAGTGTAGTAGTAGTAGTTGAAATTGGTAAAAAAAAGTTAAATCTTTCTTGCACATTCCACGAATCATCATCAACTCATATCATCCTATTAAATATAAATAAATGCTCAGCAGTAACGATAATGAATAATGATGATAAGGATAAGAGTAATAATGTGCTAAGCATTATCTACGCTCATATGTATCACTGTAGATAAGCTAAAATTGTTCATTTCTTTTCTTTGATGATTTTTTGAATTTATTCGAGTTTTTGGGTAGTTTTAAAATTATATTTTTTCTAGAGAAAAAGGGGGATTAGCTGGCCGTATATGACATCACTATACGTACAAAACTATAACTAGGTATACCTATATACAAACATATATTTGAGAATATTTGTTTCCGGTATGTCACAAACCAAGATCGGAAGGAAGTCAAGTCATGGTCCTCCTCCCTTGAAACTCAAAAACTTCGTAATATAGGTACTCAGTATACTGTATATAAATTTATACGTATATATTTTTTTTTCACTTACCTACATATAGGTAAGTTTTACCCCCAAAAACAAAATTTTAAACCTTTATACCTATTTATACAGATATTATAAACCCCTTAACTTGGTTAAATTGGTTGCAACTTGCATCTGCTCATACAACAGCTATCTAAAACAAAATCTAAATCTAATCTATCCATATATAATGTGAACTGTGTACGAATGTAAGTAGTAGTGTAAAGGTATATATACTTACTTACATTTTACATGTATTATGTGCATACCAATATAAAAATATATTAAATAGATTTATTGTCCGTGTACTAGACCTTATTTACTACCTTGCTTACTTTGCTACTTTTATTCCTTAAATTTTTAAACCATAAAAAGATGAAAAAAAAACAAGTAGTTCGTAGGATCAAAATTAAGCTCTTTTCCTCAACTGTCCTACCTGTCTGTCTGTCTCTTTTACACAAAAAATAAATAAAAAAGAATTATCATACATAGGCACATTATTTTACATTTACATATTTGGTTAACTAGGTAAATCCCTTCTGCTTATTTCCAATTTAAGGTCTTTGAATTTGACTTTTTTAAAGTTTTTTGATCGCCTTATACTTACTTGCAAGTAGAATTAAATACAATGAACTTACTTATTTACTTATTTATTACTTATTTGATTTTACTTATTGTTGCTTTTAAATACTCGTACATAGGTACTTGTAGTAGTACCTACTTTGTTGTACAATACATGAATAAAGATAAACTGCAATTTAAGATTTACATACGTGTACACGTTGTACACTGTAGTATACGCATATGTACATACTGAGATGAACAATACTTGAACAATGTGCAAATTCGTTAACCCTATTGTTGTACTTTGAAAAACTTATGAATATTTATATGTAAAGATCAAAGTTTATCATTTATTATCTATCCATAGTCTATTTCCTCTCATCATATACCATATTATATGCTATAGTCTACTATGAGTATCTGTCCAAATTTCAGAAAAAAATTTATCTATCAGTATCTCTTAACTCTTACAAATTATCGATAAGCCATACTTATCTCCAATGTCGGTCTGCTTTTAAACAAAATAATAATACAATATTGTGAGTAAAAAAGGAAATTGGAAAATTCTTTAAATGCCTAACAGTACCACACATCATTATTACTAATCACTCTCATCCTTTTTGTTTATATACTTTGAAAGATAAAAAAAAATCTACACAACGATATGGGAAAAATATCACAAATGGCAATTTAGGTACTACCTAATATTCTTCAATAAATAACAAATGCGCTCCATTTTATTTTACTAAATAATCACATAATCAAATCAAATATTCAAACTATAACGGAGTCAATATTCAAATACTAGGTTAGGTAGTAGGTAGTATACGATTTAATAATAAAAATGACCCCAAACTCAAAAACAAAAAGGGGTTAGATTAGAGTTGTAGAATACACTATTTGCATGCAATTTTTCGATAAATATTGTACCTACCAATATTTCCACTTAATCTTTTGGATTTTAAGAAATTCAATTCAATTTCTACGCATATGAGAAAATCTAAAAAAAAAGTTTAAATATAAATACCAAATAGCACTTGTAAGTATATTTAAATATTTTACAAATCAATTTATCCTAATATAAATTTCTAAATAATATGCAGTACCTAGTTAGAAATGTAGGTAGTATTTTGAGTTTAAGTGCTTAAAATATTTATTTCTGTTCTGTTATATTAGGTTTAAATATGTACATGTACAGCTCCTCAAGAGTTAATGTATTTTCGTTATTTATAAGCTCACGAAAGTGAATAAGAGCAATATAAATATAAAGACTTCCTCATATTATTTTACTTTACGACTATAATAAGTTAATCACCTTCATTTGAAAATAGTTTAATATGCATTCTGATGTTATCATAATGTCGAATCTCATAAACTTCTTAAAACAAAGGGGATAAGTGCAAATGAGTAAATTATTGATTGTTCCTAAACTCAAATTAATATGAACATCTAATACATATTTATGTAAATTATAATTATAATCATGAAGCTTTTTAATGCAATTTAGCAATATTTTATTGGACTTTTATTTTCTTAATACCCTAAACTCTAAACATTCGAGTAAACCTAACTTAAACTAAATTACCGAATAAATAATAATCGTTTTAATACTTTTTCCTAAGTCCTACATTACTACTTGAAGATAAATGCTACTAGAATATATCAAAGTCAAATTAAGAAGCTTAAAAGAAATCAAATTATTAAAGAAAATGAGAAAAAGTTTCGAGTTCATTTCAAAATATTCTTTAAAAGGAATTAGATAGATTAACCTATAAATCTCAAAAAAAAAATAGAATCAAGTTACCTATATTTATTTTTTGATTTCTTGTATTTTTCTAAAGGGAAGTTGAATGATTTTATTGAAAAGCTTTCTAAATCTTAGGAACCTTAGCTAACACTTGAAAACTTTAGAACTGAAACGCTTATTAAAATCATGAAAAGAGATTTAATAATCGAATCGTTTTAACTAGGTATCTTAAAAGTTGCTTTTCCTATAAACTCTACCTAGTTAGTAGCCGTAGCAGTAAAGTAACATGTCTAGTTAGTGAATATAATGCATCCTAATTCCAATTTTAATCTGTAATACCTTTAGAATTATAATATAATTTGAGTAATATATAAGTATCCTAGTACATATTGGGCAAGTTTTTAGAAAATTATAGAGATACTAACCTGAGAAACGATCCATGAATCGATGAAATTTGAAGGATAATTCTTTCATCCATTTGCTGACCATATATAGGTGTAGATTTTGGTTTTGATTAGAACAGTCTCTTTTTCTGGCTGATTCTGAAGATTTTACTGGGACAAGATGATGATGGGATTCAAAATAAGGTAGTTGATGTAAAGTAGAAGAATTATTATTAGTATTTTGCTCCATTTCAACAAAATCATCTGGTGGATCCCTCATAAATTGTTTATTATTAATAAGGAGAGATTGGGAAAGTAGTCTCTTTCGTTGATTAAGATTATTTATAGTATAAGTATCCATTAACGAAGGATTGTGTGAGGAATCACAGGACCAAGTTTGTTGGGGCATTGTTGAGGTATTATCAATAACATTAACTTTACTATTTCGCCGAAAATGTGTCCATTTTTCAGTCCTACATCTACATGACGAATTTCTTCTTAAATTATTTTTGATGTCACCCGGGTTGTAATATTCCTCTTCTGCCAAAGTAGCAGAAGACAGTCTTTCATGATATTGTAGTAATTCTTGGTTATTCAGTGCTTGGAGTTCAAATGGCTTTGAAATTATTGCTGATAAAGGAGTTTGTAATAAAATTTGATCTTTGTTCGATGATGATGCTGATTTCGGGTCTGAACTCACTCGTTCCATCTTTCATAGTAACTTCAACCTACATAGATAAAAGTATCCAAAAAGAAAATTAAAAAAAGGTCAAAAAATATAAAAGCACCTCATAATATGATCAATATAAAATGAACTCAACTGTAAATATGATACCTCTCCTTAACTACTTTTTCTTATCTACAATCTAGGTATAGAAGACTACTGTCGAACTACTTAACTCATTACTAGAGTAAGTAATGTGTGTGCTATATTCCCTATAAAATGATTGAAGGGTTCAGAATCGATTAATCACATTTAGTTTGTCGATGAAAGGAAAACTGGAAAAGGCTAAAAATTATTTGTTATATAGTAGTAGTAATATGTAGAATAGTAAATACAGTATCGAGTATATCTGTAGTACTACATAGACATATATCTAGACAATACTTAAATATACGATGAGTTTTTTCAACCACGCCTCAGTATATTGATAATTGATAATAGTAAAGTAATATACCTAGTTTAGCTAGCCTTCAGTCGACTTTTCGAGATATAAAAAACAAAAAAAGTTAAATTGAAATGAAATGAAATTACAAATTTACTATAAGGCACGCAATCAAACTTCAATTCAATTATGTCCATTCATATTTATACTTTATACAAATTATTGTGTATCAGTTCCTTTTTATACTCCGTAGTAATAATAATGAATCTCCTATCCATATACCTTCTTTCATTCATACAAATAAAATGAATAATCACAAAATTACATAATATGTAAGTAAATAGCCTTACACTTACAATCTCAGTCAACTCAATCTTCTCTAAAGTGCATTAAGTGTAAAGAGATGTGGCTAGCCTTTTATAAAATTAAAAATAAATTTCCGTTTTAGCTTTATTTTAGTGAAAGCTTCATTATAATCTCGAAAATTGTCCAAATAATAAAATAACGTATACTATTGCCCTATTAAGTTCAAGTTAATGTCAAAATATATATTATATGAGACTAATTGATATATAAATTTATCTTCTACTAGATACTAGATATACATATACCTAAGTTAGTTTAGTCTATCTTCAAGCAAGAACGTAAAGTAATAAGAAATTGTGAACCTGCCTCGATCCCTTTAAAATCCCATTAGAGTTTTAGAGTTTTCCGAGGGTCTTTTCAATATTTTTCTTCAACCGGGGTGGTTTTCTAGGTAGAGATTTGTTTTTCTATCCTTAGAAAGAAAAATCTTCAAAATACGTATGGATATCCTCGAACAAAACTATAGCTGAGGAATGAATGGCTTATTTACTACTATACTTGCTATTAAAGTATTAGCAATACAGTATAGAATTAGTATTCACATTCCAAATATATTACTTGAAATATTATCGGTGAACTGCCGTAGTACTTATTTATGTACTTACTACACTTGGTTTTAAAATATTATTGCTACAAGATAGTAAATATTATTATGAAGTTTCTATTATTATGAATGACGTGAGACAAAACGATGAGGTAGTTCACACAAATAATACTTACAAGAAACACACGACTTATTATAATATGTACACTACAAAACATCTACTACTCACTTTTATCTATTCTCCAATCTCAAAGTTAGTCAAAAAGTTAAATATAAATACAAATTATTTTTCTCTTACTATTGAATTGGGGTCAACACTTCTCACACAAACACTTTACGCCAAATATAGATCCCAAATGTTATCTTGTAAGTACCAACTGGTACAAAAGTTTTCCAAAAAAAATCAGTCTTATATTACACTGATATTATAAGTTAGGGCACAATAAAAGTAAATATATAATTGGTCTTGTGTCAATTTATAGATATTTTGGTCTTTCAGTTTTCAGTCAAAGTCAATCGAACCACAAAAGGCTCGTAATCGTGGTCAATTTTTTGGAGAAATTAAAAAAAATCCAGATATGTAGATGATTGAATTGGAATTGAAATCCAAATTTTGGATGGAACTTGGATATTGAACTAATGTTATTTAGAAGTAGATATGAACTGGTTTTTGATTTCTAAACGAGAAAATCTGACAGAGCGGAGATCCTTCGAGCTTGGAAACGTAGAGCGGACTGAAACTCGAGGTGGAAAGGTAAGGCAAGTTAAAGGTACCTCAAATACGAAATGTGTACAAAAGCCCAAAGACCATGGTACTCGTATAGTATAGTACATAGTACTAAACACAAATAAAAACTCAAATCCAGCTTTTTCCCTTACTTCACAGTTCACATTCATATAGATATCTCTTACATACCATACATATTACATTATACTTTATGCTTTAACACACAAATTCTCAAAATATAATTATTAGTATCCTCTTATACACACTGCACTGGTATTTGTATTGCTATAGTGTACAAGTAAAACCATAGTACAGATAAGTATGAGTAAGTCGGTGCAACGATTTAAGAATCAGAAAAAGACAAATAACTTTAAGTAACACTTTTACTGCTTATTCATTAGCTCACAATCATTGGAAATGGAAATATGTAGCAAGTAAAAAAAATGAAGCTACCTATGCCTATAATATTCATTCTATTTATCTGTTTCTTAATTCAATATATATTTTGACTTGAGACCAAGACCAAGAGTATAAGTACTGCAAAAGACCACATATCTTCCTAGTGTATATTTAATATTTTTAGATCTTGTAATCTCGCATTAATACATATAAAGTAAGGTATTCCAAAACATTCATTTTGAGGTTAATAACGCAAGCTATAGTGATGACAAGAACGATTTTATTAACCATACCTACCTATCATAGTCTTACTAATAATTATCTGCTCAACTGTTGGAATTACAAGACTACTAGGTGCAAGAAAGATCAAACTAAAAACTAAAAGCCATCCTTTTCCTTTATAGGTAGTATGACAATTAACAACTTAAATACCGATAATACAACTGTAAATATATTAATAGGACATTATCATTTTAATCTTATACGTTTTTATAAGTTAAGTGCCAGTACTTATCTATATTTTATAATTTTTTTCTATAAGTACTTGCTTAGGTCTACTCTAAAAATTGTAATTGTAAGTATTTAGCACATGATAAAAAACCATTAAAAGTGCAAAATGCAGATTTTGACAAAAATTACTGTGTAAATAGGTAGCTAATTAATTCTTAGAACGATATCATACTCATGACTCATAACTAGGGACAACAAAAGCAATATAAGGCAACTAATCGCAAGTATTTTTGGGTTTCGAATAATTAATTTTACTTTTCATATCTTTACGATTCAGAAAAAATGATGGTCAAACATGTATAGAAAAAAA